>JAWZYV010012406.1:0-224222 GCA_038373885.1 Cheiracanthium punctorium | reverse complement strand
GCACTTTTATACAAGTTTTATTTGTCGTGTAGACCGTCAGTTTGCTTTATTTAAACAAAAATTCCAGTTTAGCATTCATAAAATGTCTGGAAGTTCTCGTTCGGCCGACGATTTTTCCAAAACCAAGCAAATTTTTGGATCCGAAAATGACCACAAACATTTCGTTTTCAATCCACGTTTTCTAATATATTCGATAAATCTGCAATTTTCTCAATAATCCACAATAGAAGTATCAGTTAAGCTGGTACGTGTCCGTGAAAAAAATTTATAGATTCATCAAGTGCGCAAAACAGCAATAAAAACACGTCGCGAGTAACAATAGCTCACCGACAACGGTTTTCCAGTGGCGAAAGGTCTTGATAGATAATTATTGTTGTGTAGTAGTTCGCCAAGTGCATAATTATGTATCAGATGCCTTTCGAAACATCGAAGATCTAAAATAAGAATTTGCCCCTCTGAACTAAGTTTTGAATTTACCAACTCAGGAAATCAGTAACATTGCACTCTAGCTGACTTTAGTCTAGGCGCAGTGCGAGATGCAGTGAAAACTTACATCCCAGGCGCGCATTATCGTCCTCTTGTTACTCTGCTATGTCCGCTATGTTTTGCTTTAGGTTCGGTAATCTTTTTTTTTTTTTTTTTTTTGAAAAAGCGGAAAGGTTTTAAAACATTTTCGGAAAGCGGAGGTCTTCCTAAAAAAAAACAAAAAAGCGGAAATCCGCCGAAAAGCGGAAGATTTTCATGCCTGAATTTTTCTCAACTTTCAGTAAAAATTAATTTGCAGTTTCTATTAAACTTTTTCTTGATTGAAACATTTTTTTCCTCTCATTTTGTTTCATGTATATCAGAATCCATGAAAATATAAGTAAAATTCTATAAGAAAAATATGTAACATACTTTCAGAGATAGGTGTTGTTTATACAAGTTAAATTTGAACTAGTAAGTACTGAAATACAATGAATGTGGCATTCACAGTAGGAGCTTTCACAAAGAGCTTTCTTTTATACAAATTTTAGAAAGTGATTAGTGAGCTTTCTTTTTTTCAAATTATCTGAAGACAATATTTCAAATTTGTTTCATGAAATTCACTGTGAAGTTTAAAACAAGTACTATTAGCAAAAGAAAATAAACCTTGCAATAAAATAAAAGATTAAAAATTTCTCTTACTTGAATTAAAGTTAATACAATAGACAGAGTGAGCATTCAGCACATTCTACGAGGTTTTGAAACCACAAAAGTGCAATTATTCAAAATAATTAAGCATTTTTCATGTTTTTTTTTTTTTTTTTTTTTTTTTTTTTTTTGGCACATATGACAGTGTATGTATGAAATTACAAAGATAAAAACATAGAACTAAATAACAATGGAAATGCATGGCATTCAAATTAACAATTTATAAGTATGTATGTTAAAAAATAAAAAATTATAACTGAAACAACCTCGTAATATGTTTTAATCATCTCTCTAAGTTGTTTCTTTGAATATTCTTTAGCTTCTTTGGAAGATAAGAGAGTTATTTTGGATTCAAGACTTTTTATTGCAATATGAAGAGCATTTTTCAAATTACCATCAATGCATGTAGCTAGAGAAAAGTAAAGAGAATTCATCAGAAAATGTATTTGCCCAACAATGTATTCAACAAAATAAAGCTGATGAGGTTGTTACATTTCGTAACAAGTCTGAAAAATAATCCAAACCTTTAAAGCTAAAAAATAGCAACAGAAAAATTGTTTTCAGATCAGCAAATTTTTGCCCTTTAGTCTACATGTTACTTAATAAATAGTCTTACATGTATTAGTAAATTAGTTTATATTAGTAAAAGTAATATTAATCTGAAAAATAATTCTAATTTTTAAAACCTGTTTCTGCATCGCCAAATTTTCAGCTATAATCTATTGTTAATTAATGCATATTTTATTATTTTTAACATTTTATTACTTTAATGTATCATTGAAGTACCAGAGAGGGTCTTCTAACAAATACTTCTTTGGAAACAAAACTTAAGTAAATAACAAAACATGGATTACACTATGAAAGTCATAATGCTAAACAGGGTGAACTTTTTCCAGTAACACTGTTTAATCATTTCCCAGTCCATGCCTCAAAATTTCTCAGATTTAAAAAAAAAAAACATCCAGGAAATTAGCCAAGTTGGATGTTGCTATTACTGACATTATGACTGAATTTGAACAATTGCTTTAAGTAATAAGTGCAGGAAAATAAAAATTGACAATTATACTCATCAAAAGAAGATTTTTAGAATAATTAATAGACTTAAACTGAATTATATAAGTGAAGTGCTGGAGGGCCATATGCCCTTCAATGCTACACAAATGTCTTAAAATTTGTTAATTTAAAATATTTGCATTGAAATTTCAGGAAAATGTATCCTTTCTACTCTTTACTTTGGCATGTGACACTCCCCCCCCAAAAAAAAAAAAAAAAAAAAAAAAGGCTACATCATGCTTAAGCTAATTGCTCATAATTAAATACAACATTATAGAAATGCAACAATTATTTAGGGCATAAAATTTTAAATTAAGTGCTAAGAAATAATTTAGATAAAAATTTACTCAGGTTTTTATTCAAGCAATTGGATGTATTCTTAGTTAATCAGTAATATAAAAAATTAGAGTTTCAAACAATTTCTTAACTATCAAGAGATAAGGAGATACAAATTATGTCGCATTAAATTTATGCCATTTAGATTCCATGCTCTCCATGGAAGCACTTCAATCTCCAAAGAAAAAGGTTAAAAATAATTTAAGGAATACCTATAGACTGAACCCAGTATGCTAATTTATTAAACAATAACCAGGTGATCCTTTTGTTTTTTAAGAACCTTTTTAGTGAACAGAGTTATTATATTACTTATCACAAAAAAAAGAAGGAAAAGTCAGTAAACATACACTTTAATAGAAAGCAATTCTTTAAAAAACATTAAAGTTTCAAAATTTATTTCTAAAATGTACTTTATCACTCTGAATTATAATCAGAGTGGCACAGTATAACTCACCAATTACTGTTATAATAACTTAAATTATCATATTAGATCGAATTAAAAAAAAAAAAACTAGCATTATTTAAAATGTGCAACATGTTCTAAAACTTTAGCCTGGAAGAAAAATAGTAGTATAATTCAAAAAAGAACAATACAACAGACAGCTAAAAGTACAACAGGTACCTGGCAAAGACAAAAAAGAATTTGAAGACATAAGAACTTCAAGCCTTTAAAGACATAAAAAATTTAAAATAGTGACCAGGCAGTAATTAGCTTTTAGGCAATTAAAAGGCTGTGTAATGTTTAAAAGCAAGTACTAACTTTTTAAAAAAAATTAGAAAAATAGAGAGAAAACAAAGGGAAATCTTAGGTAGACAGTTGTAAACAAAGCAAGTGCTATTAAAAAATAAAAATAAGAAAATGTACAGAAGACAAAGAGAAATTTTAGGTAAAAGCTGCAAACAAAGTTCAAAATTTTTAAGGACCAGGTCTATATTTTAGGAAATAAGATTTTATGGAATGCTGGAGCTGTGAACTGTCTGGAGTTGCTTATCCATTAGAATGGAAAAGAGAATAATTTAAATTTTCTAAATCCAACAAACTATAAATAAAAGCCTAGGTGTTACAATTCTGGATTGTACCACTCCAAAGTAAAACTTTTATACCATTACTTCGAAAATATTAAAAAGTTATGTTCAAAAAAACATGATAAAATTCATGCTATTTTGGTACAATAAATTTGAACTTTTTTATAATTATGTAAAAAAATATAGAGGACAATCTGCACTACTGTAAAATATTTAAAAATTCAGCTTTTCTTTAATTTTTTGCAATTTTTTTTTTTGGGGGGGGGCGCCTTTTTAACTTCAGGAAATCGCTTTATTTGGGTAGAAAAGTTAAAAGCTGTAGCATATATGTCATAGCTTTATTTTCAAATGTACCTATTAGCAATTTTTGCAATTTATGAAAAGTTACTTTTTTTTTAAAAATATAGTAAAATTCACATCATTGGGCTAAATATAGGGGGGAAGGAGGAATGAACTACTTTAAAAGTTTGAAAATCCCCCCACCAACATATCACACGCACTACCCAGTGAGAGTTCGTTTTTTTATTTCAAGAATTAAAGTTGCATATTATAAGTGATAGTGACATCATTTTGATGCCATGAGTTTAAAAAATGCATGAGGTTTAAAGGCTTTGACATACAAATTACATCATGGGTAAAATAATTGCATAAATCCTCAGATTCAAATAAGCTGGAAGTAGTCCCTAATGTTTGTCTATATTAATCATAGATACAAGAATTGATAGATATAAATTCAGCATTTCAATTCTTTTACAGAAGCCATATTTCTCTCTTTAAAAAT
This sequence comes from Cheiracanthium punctorium, assembly GCA_038373885.1. Taxonomy (NCBI): domain Eukaryota; kingdom Metazoa; phylum Arthropoda; class Arachnida; order Araneae; family Cheiracanthiidae; genus Cheiracanthium; species Cheiracanthium punctorium. The sequence goes on along the minus strand of JAWZYV010012406.1, from coordinate 219,853 downwards.
GGAATTCCCATGAATCATTGTAAACAGATGTTATATTGTATAATGTAGTATTGAGAGCATTATACAAAGTATAATGTAGTCATTCATGACATATTACTCATATAATCATGCATATGTAGAAAATATTGTAATTTGATGTATTTAGCATCCACTGTAATTGCCTCCACAATGGGCTTTATCTACTAGTCTCATAGTCAGATAATACATATGCACATGCTCATGCATACACAGATACATTCGAAGGTCTTGCAGACAGTTCTGCAATGATTCCGGGTTTTAGTTTTTTAAAGATGGATAGTTATCTAGTAGAAATATCTTTTGAGTCACTATAGTGCAAATGCATTGTATATACGTGTGTATGTATAAGTATGTTCATATAAGCACTATGTATTCTGTTATAACAGACTATTATGAGTTTGTGGTGAGTTTTGGATTATGTGTGCAAATAGTTTGTTCTTCATCTGACTGTGATTAGTCTTTATAATTATGTAAAAAAAAAATATAGAAATATATGTCATTTTTATTTCAAATGTACCTATTAGCAATTTATGAAAAGTTTTATTTTTTTTTTTAAATATAGTAAAATTCACACCATTGGGCTAAATATAGGGGGGAGGGCAATAATTAAAAACAGGGTTCGTACTCATTTTTCAAAATAAAATTCCTCGAGTTTTCCAGGTGATTTTTCAAGAATTACCTGGTTATTGGGAAAAATAAACATACTGATTGACTACTTTTTATTTACATGCCCCACTCTAAGGTAATTTAAAATACCTGATCAACTCCTCCCCCCCCCCAAAAATGGAAGCATACATATGGTACTATTACAGCTGCTCCAAAAAGGCAGTGAGGATTCACAGTCTGCTTTACTGACCTTCTCTCAAACCCAGGCCCAGACGGCTCCTTTATGGGTCCTCAGCTACAGACTGAAAAAGTGCTCCTTACTGAGGAATTTAGAGGGAAAGAATATTAGACAATGTAATATTTGGAAATTAGTCTTACGTGCCTACAAATCATGTTGAACTATTTTAGAGCTTTTCGGGGCTTTACTTTTAGAGCTTACAGCTAGAGAGGGGGGGGGGTCCCCTCGAGCCGCAGGATTCCTGGGGTCCTCTGCTGGGCCACTACGTAAAGATGTAAGATTACTAGGAAAGAAATAATCCAGTTACTTTGAAATATATATATATATATATATATATAGCTGTTACCCTGCGACTTCGTCTGCATCGGCTTTAGAATTAGGTCCAGATAGAAATGAAGCATGTGTGAATAGCAAATATGTTTGCACTATAGACACAAAAGTGGCTGTATTTAAATATTATTTATTTTTTACTTATTTTAAATGAAGTATAATACATGGTAGTATACTTCATTTAAAATAAGAGAGTATGCAGAGTTACTAAATTTGGATTTCTTTTATGCATTTGGCGTAGAGACAGTTATAACAATATTTGCGAACTATTTTGAGCGTTCTTATAGAAGAAATATTTGTGCTATTTACACATGAATTTTAGCCTATGCTAATCAGAAATAGTGCAGCTTTCTATTAGTGAAAAAGTTTTAGAATCAGTTCTGTAGTTACAGAGATACCCATAGAGCATAATGTATTAGAATTATTTTGAGTGCTCCTGTAAAAGAACTATTTATGCTACATGCATGAATTTTGGCCTATAATACTCAGGAATAGTGTAGCTTTCTATCAGTGAAAAAAGTTTTGGAATCAGTTCAGTAATTAGAGATACACATAGAGCATAATGAAATTCTTGTGAGTATCCCTGTAAAAGAACTATTTGTGATATATGCATAAAAGGTCCTATAATACTCAGTCTTGTGTTAGACTACAGAACTGGGTTTTAAAAGAACTACCCATTACAGGTTTAAAAACTAACACTTCTGCAATCCAAAATTTAGCAGAGTAAAAGCATTGGCAGTGTAAATTCCTGCATTTAAACAGACAAGTTTTAGATAAAAGCCTTTTTATTAGCAATACTGATGAATAAATCAAAAGGGAGCAACTGCTCCTCACAGGACAGTCCACACGACTGTTTACAACAACAGACATCAGAGAAGAGGCCAAGACCGTCGGTCACATCTTCCTTTTAAACGTATAAAATTTACATACTCCGTGCTCGGAAATAAAAGATGAATGCTAAAAGGAACCAAGGAGAAAAACGAACGCACCAAACCGGCGGGAACCGAACGTTTGCCATGACGCAAGCGTGACGCTATGCATTTCAGCCAATGAGAGCAGAAGGTGCGTACAGGCGGCAGAAACAAGTCGGCAACTTGCGAATACGAAAGTAAACAACATTAAAGGTACATGTCAAAAGATTAACGACATAGCGAGACAGGTATAACTTTAATTGATACAGCTACTTCCCTAACAATGGCCCGCCTCTCGCTATGTCGTATACTTAAAGAATTTCAATTAACAATTTTTGGTTTTTAAACTTTTGCTTTAAAGTTAACGTAAAAAAAATTTTTTTTCGAAGTTCATTACAGTACAGGTTTCCTTTAAAGGAAACTTACACAAGGCTAAATTTAAGCATTCATCTTCTTACAAAAGCAATCTTGATCATGATTTACATACATTACACAATGAAACAATAAAAAATAAAGTCATCTTGACAAACAAAACTTGACGATCTTTCAGTCCTCATTTCTTACTTCACGTAATAATGAAGTTACACCAATTCAGTTCTTTCATCATATTCATTTTAAAATCAAAAAACCTCGTCAAGAACCGATAAACGGATACTGACAAAACTAATGCTTATAGCGTTAGTTAGACAACATGCCAGAAATCAAATTATATCTGGACTTTGAAATTTTGTTATGTATTTATAGTTTTAAATAGTTTAGTATGTAGGTCGTTTAAATTTTTTCTTGTTAAAGGTTTTGTGAAACTGTCGGCTAAATTGTTTTTAGAAGGTACGTATTTAAGTTGAAAAAGTTTATCGTTTAATAAATTTCGCACGAAGTGATATTTTACATCGATGTGTTTGGTCCTGTGATTCTCAATGGGAGACTTCGCGAAATTGATTGCAGCTATATTGTCACACCATAAAGTTCGATCATCTATTTCTAAAGGAATAAGTTTTTCACTGCATTCTTGCAAAATACGCGTTATCCATATTAACTCTTTACTTGCTTCAGTTAAAGAAATGAACTCGCTTTCCATCAACGAAAGTGATACACCTTTTTTTGCTTAAAGGATCGCCAGAGTACGGGCGATTTATCAATTAATGCTATTATACCGCCTATGGATACTCTGTCGTCTCGACACGATGCAAAATCGGCGTCGCAAAATACTTCTAACTTTAAAGTTTTTATATTCGAAAGGTTTAATACTAAATCTCATGTTGAATTTACATAGCCTAGAAGTTTTAAAAGGTAATCCCAGTGTACGACCGGCTAAATAGGATAAGCATCCGAGAATGCTTCTATATGGTAGCTTATTCATTTCCTCTATTTCTTCCTCAGTTTGAGGGCACTGTAGTTTTGAGAAAATTACTCATTTTGCGATTGGTAAAGAAGAAATTGGAGCTTTAAAATGTTCAAACCTTCTTAAAATTTTATTTATATAATCCCTTTGATGTATGAATAAATCACCCCCTTCCCTTTCAAATTGAACTCCCAATAACTTTCTGGTTTCACCTAATACTTTTATATCAAATTTACTTTTAATTTTATTAATTGCTTCTGTAATGTATTCATTAGTTTGACTTAGCAAAACTATATCATCCACGTACAGCAATAAAATTACTTTATTTTTATATGTATAGACACAATTTGTCCAAGAAAAAGCTTCAAAGTTAAGAGTTTCTAAAACAGAGTGAATCTCTAAAAACCACTCCCGTGCACTCTGATGCAGTCCGTACAGAGCACGTTTGAGTAGGCACACATGATTAGGCTTTTTCTTATTAACAAACCCTTCTGGTTGATTCATAAAAATTGTTTCGGAGAGGGGAGCATACAAGTATGCATTTTTTATGTCTAGCTGGCAATCTTTCCATTTCAAAAGACCAACAAAAATACTATAAAAAATTCTAATTATCGAAAAATTAACCACCGGGCTAAAAACTTCATCGTACGAATCGCCCCTTTTCTGACAAAAACCCTGGGCAACTAAACGTGCTTTATAGCGCACAACTTTATTATTAGAGTCCTTTTTAGTGGTAAAAACCCACCTACTGCCTAGTACTTCCGAGTTGCTTGGTTTGGGTGTTAATTGCCACACGTTTCTTTCCTCCATTACTTTTATTTCTTCTTTCATTGCGTTCAGCCAGTTTTCACTTTCGGGAGTCTGCAATGCTTGTTTGTAATTTAAAGGGTTTTCCACATCTAGTCATGCAGATGCGCTTTGAGCAGTACTATCCTTAGATTTACTAGAAGACTTAATAGAAAAATTAAAGTTAGATTTATCAAATTTTATTCCGTGAGATTGACAGTATTTTTCAATATGTTTGAGAGATTTGAATCTGCCCTTTTTAGAGCCCAATATTTTGTAATATATGTCAGTTCGAGATCCATCTTTACGTGGAACTGCTTGACGAACCCATGTTACTTCACGAGGGGTGTCAGACGACTCTTCCCCACTACTCTCGGGCGATTCATCCTCAATTATTTCATTGTCACCATCTTCTCTCAAAGTTTCATATTCCGTTTCAGAATCGTCTTCATTACAACGGAAAACAACCTTTGTTTTTACAGTTTCATCTTTGCGGTTAGGGTCCAGTACGCTGCCACTTGCGTTTTTATTTGGAAATCTAACATTAATCGTTTCTATTAATTTCCTTTCCTCGGGGATCCATATCCGGTAGCCGCGAGTTTTAATCGCGTACCCAACTACAACCCCTTTCTGGGCCTTGTTCTGAAGTTTATTTCTAAGTTGCTTAGGGAAAACTACATGTACTTCAGTACCAAAAGGTTTTTAATGTTTTATCGAGGGTTTTCTGCCTCCGTACAGCTCAAATGGAGTTTTCATTTGACCTTCACGACAAATTCTGTTTTTTGTATAATTAAAAATAAAGGAGGCCTTCTGCCCAAAAACCTTCACCGAGTCCGGAATCTGCTAACAAAGCTTTTACAGCATCTATTGCTGTAAGATTATATCTTTCAGAAACACCATTCTGTTGGGGTGTATACGCGTTTGTCCGTTCGTGCTTTATGCCAATGTCATCTAGATAACGCCCAAATTCAGAACTACAGAATTCCATTCCATTGTCCGTTCTGATATTTAGAATTTTTAAATTAAGAAAACGTTCAGCTCTCCCTTGATACCGCTTAAAAGCGTCAAAAACATCATTTTTATGTTTCAGTGGAAAAACTTACCTTTCGAGAGAAGTCTTCCGTGACGGTTAAAAAATATAAATGTCCTTCTCGTGATGCTTTGGGGAGGGGACCACACAGATCCATGTGGAGTAATTCTAAAGGTCTTTCGGACCTGATTTTTGAAAGAGGTTTATGTGATATTCTTCTACCTTTTGATAATTTACATGGTTCGCATGAAATTTCTGCATTTGTCAATTTCGGTAAACCTGTTACACAATTTTTCCTACTTGTTTCAACAATTTGTTTAAAATTTATGTGAGCAAACTTTCTATGCCATGTATTTGGATCGTTACTTTTAATTGTCAAAGCTTCATGTTTATTTTCTAGATGCGGATACTTTGGGTATATAAAATAAAGTCCATTCTTTAAATAAGATGTGAATTGAATTTTACCGTTATTATCTTCAACAATTATTTTTCCCTTTCCCCCTAAAAATGTGAACCCTGCCGAGTCTAGTTCACGGCCAGATATTAAATTTCTTTTAAGTTTAGGAGAATACAATACATTTTTTAAAACAATATCTTTAAAAGATTTGTTTACAGAAAATCTTATTTCTCCCTTTCCCTCTACCGGAAATGAAATTCCGTCGACAGCAACTGTCATAGAGGTATCATTTACAGGTTCAAATTTAGTGAAAATGTCCTTGTTACAAGAAAAATGAGCACTAGCTCCGGTATCGAAAATCCAGTCCTTTTTACAGGAAGAAAAATTATCTACATTGTTACTAACTTCTACAAGATGATTTCCTGTCTGTTTAAAATTTTTATTTTTGAAAGATTTACGTGCTTGAAGCAGTTTTACGCGACATTGAGCAACTAAGTGACCAATTTCCCCACATCTAAAGCATTTACGTTTTTCCTTTTGTACTGAATTATCCTGCAAATTCGTATTATGTGCATGTGTACATGTACTTTTAGTGGTATTGTAAGTTTCAATTTGATTATCGCGGTAGCTTTGCTTTAACCGTGCCTCCTCAGCAATTAATTCAGTCAAAATTTTAGATGGTTTAAACTCTGCGTCTTCCCAGCGGAAAATAGCTTGTACAATTGGTAAAAACTCAGGAGGAAGTTTTCTTATTAACTGAAAGGCATGATGCCATTCGTCAGGCTTTTTCCCGGCATCTTCCAATTGTTTTACAATACCTTGGAGACGAGCTCCAAAAAGACCAATATCCTCACCAGGTTCTATTCGACACTGAAAAAATAAGTCGGTCAAGCCGATAATTCTTGCCCTTGAGTCAGGTCTAAAATGATTTTTCAAAGTATCCCATGCCACTTTCGGATCATCTATATCACTTATTAAACTTTTATAATCATCACTTACATTTAAATAAATAATGCTAAATGCTTTGTTTTTACGGGATTTAAAAGATCTCACCTCAGCTGGGTCAGGTGCTTTATTCTCAGTTGCCACTGGAGCCGTTTCTCCACCATTCACAATTTCCCAGGCATCTTTGTCCATCAAAAGGACCTTGACGTTACGACACCACGTGTCATAATTATTTGGCCCCAACGCTTCGATTTTGACTTGAAACTCCATATTGAAAACAATGTCCCAGAGTTCGAAAAATGTCCCCCAATAACTTGAAACACTTGTAAAAGATTCACACAGGAAGTTAACTGGAAGGCTAATTTCACTTGGGTACTAATCTGGAGAGAACCATCGGTCACAGGAACAGCAACATTTGGAGGAAGGGCCTGCCATCTTAAACGTCAGCTTGTTTCCAGGAGAGACAGGCATAAGAGGAACCGCTTGGATACTTCAGAGAAAGAGGGCTTCAACACTAGAACATCAGTAGAGACACAGGAAAGGCCCGCCGTCTTGAACATCAGTAGAATCGGTGGTCAATAGTTAAAGATGTCAAAGATAGTCATCGGCAGCCATCAAAACACCAGGACACATCACTTACTCCTTTTCTCAGAACAGGATTAAAGGGCACGCTGGGCCCATAACCCTTCTTGTGTTAGACTACAGAACTGGGTTTTAAAAGAACTACCCATTACAGGTTTAAAAACCAACACTTCTGCAATCCAAAATTTAGCAGAGTAAAAGCATTGGCAGTGTAAATCAGGGTTGGAAAAAAACCCGGTTTATTTGAAAAAAACCAAAAACCGGGTTTATTTGGTTTAAACCGGGTTTTTTTGGTTTAAACCAGGTTTTTTTTTAATCCTTTTATAATTACATGTTACATATTTATAAATAAAATTATTTGTAAAATGTTCAAATAAAAATTAATATTTCTTCTGAAAATAACTAAAACAAAGTAAATAAAAAATTGTTGCTATACTTTATATTGTGGACATTGAAATCATTCAATTTTAATATTTTATTTAGAGATACTATTTTTTTATATTTAGTATCTACTTATATAATACGCCAATGTATGCGGTACCAAAATTGACGATATTTTTATGCTGGGAGCGGCAAGAACTAGATGTAAACATTAGCGTAATAACAATAACACACGTGCAAAAATCCAGATTAACAGTTCAATGACATCAAGTGAAGCAAGCCTATTTGTTACTGGTTACGTGTGTCACGCAGTAGATAGATTAAAAAATAACAATGTATGTGCAAAGAAGCAAAATCTTTCGGATTTTTTTACTTCACGTTTATTGCACATTTAAAAAAAACTACTTTGCAATGAAGTATATTTTAGCCATTTCGTGTTTCCATACACGAAAAAGCAAATTGTTTCTTTTTGATTTGATTAATGGCAACGGTACTCTGAGTGATCTGCCAAGGATAGGAGATGCCTTGGCAGGAGGACTCTCTAAGAGGTTTTAACGTGTATCCACGTTACATCTGGAGAAAACCTAACAAAACTCCAGACCGTTAGATCGACAGCCGCATGATGGGACCCAAATCCGGGACCCTCACACTTCGGCCATCTACCATTTTCAGTGACATTACCACCATGCCATGATGAGGACCCCAAAATCTTTCGGATCTATTCACATGTCCCATGGTCACCATCAGCTTTTGTCATGATACCCCTAAAATTTGTAGCAACCATAACCTAAATACATTTCATGACAAATACTGTTAAAACCATGAAATATGATTTTCGTTGAAAGGACTCCGATAATTTAGACAAAACTGACTGAGTAAATATGGTAAGATATGGGGGGGGGGGGAAGCTGGCCACCTTGGCAGCTAGTATAATATAATACAATAGTAATTGTTTACTGCATTTTACATGGAATATTGCTCTTAGATTCATCAGTAATAATGGTGATATTTAGTTCAAAATAATATTTTTAAGGTTTAGATATAAGTTGTTAAAACACAAAACCTCTATTTTGGAAAAGTTCAAGTATCAAGCATTATTCAAGTAAAAAATGCAGCCTATAATTTAAGTTTAATTAATAATTTTTAATAATTATAAAACAATAAGGTATCTAGAGCGATATAATAAACTTATTCTTGATACTTATGAGGATAATTTAAAAATATATTAGAACGTATTCTATCTGTAGTATTTGTAATTTTAAATTATTCTTTTTAAAAAACCAATTGGTTTTTTTGAGAAAAAAACCATTTGGTTTAAACCATGGTTTAAACCGTGGTTTAAACCATTTGGTTTAAACCATGCCAACCCTGGTGTAAATTCCTGCATTTAAACAGACAAGTTTTAGATAAAAGCCTTTTTATTAGCAATACTGATGAATAAATCAAAAGGGAGCAACTGCTCCTCACAGGACAGTCCACACGACTGTTTACAACAACAGACATCAGAGAAGAGGCCAAGACCGTCGGTCACATCTTCCTTTTAAACGTATAAAATTTACATACTCCGTGCTCGGAAATAAAAGATGAATGCTAAAAGGAACCAAGGAGAAAAACGAACGCACCAAACCGGCGGGAACCAAACGTTTGCCATGACGCAAGCGTGATGCCATGCATTTCAGCCAATGAGAGCAGAAGGTGCGTACAGGCGGCAGAAACAAGTCGGCAACTTGAGGATACGAAAGTAAACAACATTAAAGGTACATGTCAAAAGATTAACGACGTAGCGAGACAGGTATAACTTTAATTGATACAGCTACTTCCCTAACACTCAGGACCCCACCAGTGGCCAAGAGGCTGTGCTCTTGAAACTGGAAGGCAGGAGGTGCCAGGTTCAAACCCTGGGAGCACCTGTCGACCTAGCCATTCAGAGTTTTTCACAGTTTTCTCCGAAACCTCGTATAAATATGGGCTAGGATGCCTTAGAAAGTCCCCACAGAGGGCATTCCCCATATAAGCCTAGCATCCTAGTGCAATCAATCGGCCTAAATCCACAAACAAACAAACAATAACATTAAGGAATAGTGTAATTCTCAATCAGTGAAAAAAGTTCTAGAATCGGTTCAGTAGCTACAAAATGCCCACAGAGCGTAATGTATTAGAATTACTTTTAGTTTCTTTGTAAAAGAATTATTTATGCTATATGCATGAAAGGCTGCCTGTATGTTAATCCAAGGTATAAGCTATCTTCATTACAAATTTTATCCAAATCTGTTCAGCCATTTTTGTACGATTCAATTAAACATCCAAACACACAAACATGCACATTTATATTATTGGTAGGATTTGGAAATTTATAAACTTTAAGAAACATATTTGGACTTTTCTTTCTTATGCTTTTTAATTTGGCATAAAACTATTGTAATTTTCATACCAGTTCATGTTTTGCAAATGCACGCGATTCTGCAAAAAGAATTTCTGCTTTATTTCAAAAGCATAAATCATTTTGTGCTTTTGAAACTCACCCAGCAAAGAAAACTTGTGCTTTGGAAATTCGCCCAGCATAACCACCTAAAAAGGGTTTTTAATTAATAGTTTAATTACTTTTTTAAGTAATAAAAATTTCAAAATTCTGAGCCTTAGGTGCACCTTACCGAAGTCATGGGCTTATATGCTCAAATTTTCAAAGCTCTGCATGCTGTAGATTTGTCTGCAGAACATTCATTTTTATTATTATGTATAGATAGATTTGGCATAAAACTGACATAATTTCCGTGGTATTTCATGTTTTTCAAATGCACCCGATTCTTCATTGAAGTAATAGCCTTTCTGTTAGCTCAAAACATGAATAATTTTGTATGGGTGGAACTTGCCAAGCATGGTAACATATAAATGGCTTTTAATTAATAATTAAAAATCTAAAATTCTAAGTAGCCTATAACCGTCTCCAGGGTCACATCTATCTCTATACCAAAATTCATCATAATTGATTCAGCGGTTTAGGTGTGAAAGTGTAACAAACAACAAACTCACTTTCGCGTTTATAATATTAATTAGGATATACATCAAACTACTCTAATTATAAAGTAGTACAACATCTATTTTGGGGGGCCTCTGCAGGGCCCTCGGCGATCACTGACCAACCGACCTGGCCAGTAAAGGCCTGCTCAAACCTCCACACACACAAATCGTGTGTTCACTTGTCCTGACCTCGAAAATCCCTTCCAGGGGGAACTCGGGCAATGGGATGGACCACACAAGGAGCAATGCAATATGGGTGTTTAGACTCTCATTTTTTTCTCCTTCTCCTGCTTACTGCCGCAGAAGTGGGCTGAATGTGAACGAGGTATTATAGATGATTCATCTCATATACATCCATTTCTGATAGTGTTCATGCATCATTAGAGAAGTAGTCGGCCATTGGATGGAGAGATGAAGGCCGTAAAAAGAAATATATATTTTAAAAAAGGGGGGGTAAAATTTTTTTAATTCCAGGGTTGTAGCTGGATTTTCCTGGTTTTTACAGGAAAATTAAATTTTCCATGAGATTTCCCAGAGTTTTAAGAGATAATTTTCAATTCCCTGAGTTTTCCAGGTTTCCCTGAATGTGTACGAACCCTGAAAAATTACTTCTCCTAATCATCAAACTAAGCAATTTATTCAGACAACTTAATAAATAAACTGAAAAAATTATACTCTCACAATATGTATACTTCAATATCAATATTTAATAAATGAACTTACTGCCACCTGTACATTGAATTAATCTAACACAGAAGTCATTGATGTTCTCTTCTATAAGTTTCTCAAAAACAACAGCTTCAGCCTAAAAATTTTAAATAGCAAAATTAATTAAATTTTATCTAATAAGTATATATTTAATTAACATCTCTTTTAAAATTAATAAAATTCTTATAACTTATCCATACTGTTTGAGTGTTTAGTCAAAATTTGGCAGAGTACTAAGTACATACCAAGTTCTAGCTACATCGCTAATTTTTAATTCTACATTTATGAATGCCCTTATTAGATATTGCTGTAAAATGCAAAGACTCATTTTCAAACAGTGAATAGTTATTAAAGAACCTGCAAAAACAATTTGTAGATCACCTGTTGCCAATGCAAAATAATATTTTTGAAATTGTAAACATAGATGTGGTATGAGCAACATGAATAGGCTTTCACAGCTAAATAAACCATGCAAAAATCTCAAAAATGTAGTTTTACTTTCCATTTCAAAATGAAAGTAGAATATCTTCAACTGGAATTTTAAATTATATACTCATACCAATTTTAAAATATTAGTTACTTTTAAAATATAAGTATCAATTAGATACACATACTTGAACTCAAAAGAATATAAAGAGAATACATAAAATTTAACATAACCCTTTATATCTCAACAAAAATTTGTAAACTTTTTTTACTGCAATGTGTAGAAACATAATATAAATATACTGAAAGATTTTTATTTTCCAGCTTTATGAACCAGCTGCCCATAAAGAACCATTCTGCCAAACCTTGGGTCCGGGTCAGGCCCGTAGCTACGGGTGGGCCTACGAGGGCCGTGCCCACCCTGCTTCTGGGCTATACAAGCGGCCGTATCACGGTCTCTATCTGAATCGGAACATAAATTGAATACCACTTTAGTTGTTCAAAATCAGGTTTGTCTCGAAATACATTACAATAACTTCCTCAGGTTTATTTAGGCAGTTTTTTCAATATATACTTAGAAAGGACAACAAACGAGCTGATATTATAACCAGAATACCAAAGAATGCTACATGCAAATCTCCGGGAATGCAGAATGAAATTAATTCTATATTGGCGAAAATGGTTTAAGAAGAAATTGCAAGGAGAGTTCCGGGAGCAGATGTTACATTCTTCATTATCAAAGTGGATGGAATGAAATATATAAATGGGACTGAAAATGTATCTATCTCATCCTTGCAGTAAAAGAAGGAATTCCATTTGAAAATTTAGTTAGCATTGCTACTACAGTTTATCTGGATGCAGATGCGGTCTGTACAACAATTCTGGATGAGCTTAATAAACTGGGACTGGATCCAAAGAACATCATCTCTCAATGCTACGTTGGTGCTGCCGTCATGGCTGGAGTATACGGTGGCATGCATGCTAAACTCAAGTGTACCTCAAGAAACTCTTTACATTCATTGCTACAACCATAAATTGCACTTATTGGTTATAAGTGCTATTTCAGGGGACAAAGATTTGTGAAGTTTCCTTGATATCTCCTCTAGACTCTATAAATTCACTAGAAAGCATCACGTTGCAAATGTGTATGAGGGGCAATCACTGAATCGTCTATTACCTCAACGATAGTCTGGGCATTACCGCTGTACAGTAGCAATACTAAATAATTACTCAGAACTTATCAAGGTTTTTCAGAAGTGTGCTGACTCTAGTGATATTTCAATGGAAGCAACTGGGCTGCTTTCCCAAATTAAAATTCATCTGTTTGTATTTCTTGGAACTCTTTAGCATACCCTTCTATCCCTGTTAGAACCAGCCAACAATGCACTGTAGTCTAAAGCTAAGGACCTGCTACAAGCGAGTGAAATTGTTGCCTGAGTTGTCGAAGAAATTAAAAAGCATCGAAATTTCGTCCCAGAGAAGATACAAATGTTAGACAGAAGATATGTTAGAGAGTATGAAACCTCTCATGTCCATGACCAGCAATTCGTTCGACATGCAGCACCGCTGGTGTCTGGCAAATTTATGTTATATCGATTTGGATCGCGCAACTGCTGAAATAGCAAAGGCACAAACTTTCTTGCAAAAGAAAATATCAGAGTCGAAACTCTCAGCCACATTGCATGAAATAACAGCATTTATGTTCAATTACAGAGATGCATTTCCTTCTATTTATTGCCTTCTTGCATCTGCCTTGTCAATAGGAGCATCTACAGCAACCTACGAGGCGTCATTTAGTACTCTTTCAAGACTATTAACTCCATTTCGTTCATCCATGCTGCACGAGAGGAAAGCTAATCTAATTCTTGCATTTGAACATAAACTCATGAACAGCATTCCAGTGGAGCTTGTTTCAAAGTGGTTCCATGGTGCAAAGAATCGACGTCTAGAGCTTTATGGAAACTTCGATTGAGTGTATTGAAAACAAAAAAAAAACTATCAAAATTGCTAGGATAATAAAAACATATAAAACATTATTTAATACGGCGGATTAATTAGTTAAAATTTTTTATTTGGGAATACCTTATTCCCCCGTATATGATATATATTTCGGTTACACACATAACCATCTTCAGTCGTTTCTGGATCTCTCACTAATGGCGGCTTCTTTTTATATCACTTCGTTCTTCTTCTTGAAAGTTCGATGAATGATGTCTTTGAATGGTGGCACAAAAACTTGAAGGCACGTAGATGAAGACCAAAAGTGTAGAGGATAAGACGTCATTCATCGAACTTTTAAGAAGAACGAAGTGATATAAAAAGAAGCCGCCATTAGTGAGAGATCCAGAAACGACTGAAGATGGTTATGTGTGTAACCGAAATATATATCATATACGGGGGAATAAGGTATTCCCAAATAAAAAATTTTAACTTGCTAGGATAAAATCAATAAATAAACTTTGTTATTACTCACAGGACCTTTAAAAAAGGTATAAGCGTTTCGAAAGCAGCAAAAGAGTGCTTTCTTCATTAGTACCTAAATGTGTACCATCCAACGGACAGCAAAGCATGAAAATTATATATATACATAATAAATAAAATAAAAATAAAATTATTTTGTGTTTCTATGCATTGCAGTTTGCTGGATAGTGCCTATTAGGTACTGATGAAGAAAGACCCTCTTTTGTTGCTCCCGAAACACTTATACATTTTTAAAAGATGCTGTGATTAATTACAAAGTTTATTGTTTATTTTCAAGACACTATTCTTAATTCCCACATTTAATCTGTTCCGTGATTTTTTTTTCTTTTTTTAATATTTTCTGTTTATTTTACTTAGATCGTATTTCCTTAGGATGCCTTGATAATTAAATGTAAAAGTTTTTGGCAATGAAGTATTGTTTTAACCGTTAAATAGTTTTGCTTTAGTTTGCAGATTCAAAAATCGTGCCCACCCTGGGTATTTTCGGGCCCACCCATTGAACTAATCCTAGCTACGGGCCTGGTCCGGGTTCAATTCCCTGCTGAAGCTTGGGTGTTAACTTGTCCTTCCCTTCATAGGGATAACGCTGGCCACCTACTGGGTGTCCCCATAATAAAATGATTAATGATTAGGGCTTTAGTAGTGGCAAAAGTGCTTGATGAGCTAGTGCCTGCCCACTGGAGGAAAAAAAATCTTTTGTGATTCATATAAGATTTATTGACCAAAATGTCTTAGTTGTAGAGTTCAATAAAACGGTTATGTTTTACTTTTTTATTACTTAAAAATATATCTGCACCATACCAAAGTGTTTCTAAGCAGTTTAAGCTGAGAACTTTAAAAAAAACTTATACCATTCTTGAAAGGTTGGCATACGAAAAAATACTATGAGTGCTGCAGTAACCAATAGTGTAAGCGCTGAAGGACAAAATAGTTTCGGGTTACAATATTAATTAAAAATCACAAACTTTTCATATATTTTTAAAATTATTTTATGCTCATGTTATTCTAGAAAAAGGAAGCAGTCACTCAAATATTTTTAGTACACTTTGATTAATTTATACAGCTTTAATTGGTATGTTGCAGATCTGCAACACAATGATACAATGGGTTAAATGGGCATGATGTGCAATAAATACCTCAGACTTTTTATTTTTGAATGCGTTCTGAATATTTTCTTTGGTCAATCCAAAAATTTTAGGTTTCTGAGATGCACCTTCAGATGGCAAATATTTTTGCATGGCATTCATATATAAAGGATGTACACAACTTGATATGAGCTGAAAAGAAGAAAGAAATATACATAAGTAAAAATTTACAGCACCGAAAAGCATGAAATTAATGCTTAAAATTTATGTAGAATAAAAGTCGATATATAATGAAGAACATATTATAGGTACACTGCCAAGAACAAAAAAATTGAGAGAATGCAAAATGTTGGATAAGGCAGAATTTCTCACAAAGAGGAATGATTATTATCATCTTGCCAATAAATTCAGATTTTGACATAAAGCTAGGTTTCTTTAAAAATAATAAGTGATTAGATTAGGCTACATGGAATTGGACTACAACCCCTTGAATAATTTGCAATTCCACACAGTTACAGAAATGCAAATAATTTATTCTAAATTAATCATGAGCAATTGCCATTTATATTTTTCTTAATTTATTTCATTTTTGCTTTTACACTTTTTTCAGTCTATCTTTGGGATGCTACAATCAAAAAGTACTGTGAAGAAAGAGATATTTAAAATAAATTTCTAGCCAAAGTATTGTAATACCATAATCAAGATCTTTAGTGTCCTGTGGTCTGACATACTTGTATCATAAACTTAACATAGAGTGTAATAAATGTGAAAAATACCCCATACATTTTTTTTTTTTTTTTTTTTTTTTTACATTAACCTAATTTTTTTAGTCAATCATTTTATTCTTATTTCAAGCTAAATTCAAAAAGTTAAACTGTACCGAGTTGTGCAATGTCATATTGCTGTTGAATACATTCTTTAATTTAAAGATTATTTTTAATTTTTAATTCATATTAATATATAAGTGTGTTTCCTAAGTTTTTTAAAATTATAATTTATTTTTAATTTTTTAGTTCTAGAACAAAGAAATCATTTGTGTGTGTGTGTATTGTCAAAACCGATGAAAACTGTACATCACTGGTAATGTAATTTTGCGAGACCCTGTAAAAGAACTTTCATAACTTGATAACTTGTTATTCCCATCCTTTAAATTAATAGTAAGCTGTTATAAATGTTTATATCTTTATTGTAATGTGCTTTAAATGAATTAATGTCTTTAAACTGCCACAGACTGCAATGTATTGGAATTTTTTTTTAATGTTTCTGTAGAAAAAATAAAAATGCTACGTACATTATTTTGGATGGAGGGTCTTAATTTGTCATTCTTAATGTCACATATTATTTCCATTTTATTTGAAGTAGTGACTCCATACAGTGTAATGTATTAGAATTAATTTTGGTACTCCTGTAAAAGAATTATAAAGGCTGCATAAACTATTTTCAATAGTATTGTACTGTCATTGATTTTTTTATATGTGTGGAAAATTACAAGTTAATTGGATGCCTGGAAGAGTGTGAAAATTGAATTACAAGATTCTTTACATTGATACACATATACAAGGTGAAAGTTAAAAGCAAGTTAAAAATAGGACTAATCAGACTGGCAAGAACGTGATTCAGTGCGGTTCACAGGAGAAATACGACTTGGTGCTCAAAGTTAAAAATAAAAGCATCAATTTTCATTAAGTTGCCAATATAGTAGCTAAAAAAGTAACAAAGATTAAACAGAAAATTGAAGAGTTTAATCAAAAATGTTTATTGCTTTTTGACATATAGAACCTGATTTAGATTCGATAAAGCTCTAAGATATTTGAGATATGGGGCCCTTTGTAAATCGAGATATTATATGTCAGTGCCAGATATGATATGCCATATGAACCAATTGCACTAACGGTGTGCAGCATAAATGTGTTTGTTTGCATAAATGTGTGTGTTTTGAGCATAAATTTTTCATTGTTTTGCAATAATGGTGGTTAATTTTATTTTTTATTTCTTTATTTTTTTTAGAGTGGTGCAACCCGGTATTGTTAAACCTTCAGTAGTCACTGCACCACCCAATCAGTGCTTCAGTGACTACTGCAGCACTGATTGGATTTTTTGTCTGAATATTCATACAATATAAATAGCTACTCAGAAATTTTTCAGCTTAAATTGTTTCACAAACATCAGCTTAAATTGTTTCACAACACCTTGGCGAGAGTCAAGACGTTTAAGTAGGAATCAACCCAAGAAAGACAAACACGGTACACTCATGGATTATGATGCACATTCGAAACAATATATAAAACGATGAAGTATAGTTGTAATATACTTGGCGAAGATTGTAAAATAGTTTTAGTAAGCGATTTTAAGATAGATTTCAATTCTAAAGATTTGTTTTACGAAACAAGAAAGAAAAATACAGCACAGTCATGAATAATGATACATTTTCCAACTTAATGGAATAAGGAAGAAAAATAGGGACGACGCATAAATTATGATACAATTTTAATATATAGCACTATAGTGCGTATTTAAAATCTGATAGTGTTTCAGATTTTCAACTTTTTTTTTTATTTTATTTTTTTGGACAAAATTTCTTATGGAATGACTATCAATAAGTCTCAAGGCCAAACTATGTCTGTTTGTGGCTTAGATTTGAGTATATCGTGTTTTTCACACGGACAGTTATACATGACATGCTCTCGAGTGGGCAAACCATTCAGTTTGTGTGTGTTAGCTAAAGATGGGTTAACAAAAAATATTCAACACTCTATTGCGTTAAGGGATTGATATTATTTTTTAGTAAAATTATTGTAATTAGCAATATATATAAATTTAAAGAATAAATTACAATGAATTAAAAATATAAATGTTTGGTATTGTGTTATTTTTATATTCCAGAATTGTTCACAGCACACTATGCCTTTTCCACTCGTATACCACATCCTCACACACTTACAATAAGTTAGTCATTTCTTTCTACTAAAATAATCCTAGGAATAATTTATAAGGCAAAACAGCATTTGCGGGGTCAGCTAGTACATATATACATATAAGTTTTAATTATTTATATTACAAATATATCTACAAGTCATACAAAATAAAAAGAAAGCCCTTTTGTTGGACATTACAATAAACACATTTTTTTAGGGGGGCGGGTTAATTATACATTACTGTGGTGTTGTCACTATATTATCACTTTTCTTTGGTTAATAATTAATTTAATTTACCTCTACCCAGAACGTTTTAGTAATTTAAGATCTTTCTAGTTAAAAATTTAAATAACCACTGTGTAATTTCTTACTTTTGGGGGGCTGTTAATTATTTATTTTTGTTTTGGCTGTGTAAAGTTTTCTCTTTTGTTGACCTTTTTTGTGATTAAATTTTCTCTTCACCGGCCGTTTTTTTGCCTTCAGGGTGTTTAAAATTAATGTTTACCTTTTAATTGCCGTTCTGTGGGTAATCAGCACTTTAAAATATAGTGGCTGTACTTCATACCTCCCTTTTCATTAAAGTTGTTTTGATGGGATTTTTTATTTTAAATTAATTTTCGTAACTTCCCGTAATCCTGCTTTTCCTTTTTTTTTATTACCTTATTTCTCCGGTTAGGCGTCTCCCTGTGAATTTTCAATAATTTTTCATCTTTTAAGTTTTGCTTACAATTTCATGCTATTGCATCATTTTCTGTGCCTGTTACATCAGATCTCGGAGAGGACGCTAATCTTTCCCGCGCTTTTCCTCCGAAATTGTTCTAGAACATTCTTCCCCCTCCCAGGTCGGACTATCCCAGAATGACTTAAGGGGCACTCTTGGCTCTGATTGGCTGAGGGTGGCGGTTCCGGAGTGAGGAGGAGAGGCAAGCGCGCGATTTTTGGGCAGTTTTCAGCTTGAACGTCCTGACTAGGTGGTGGTGTTTTTTTTTGCTCTTGAGAGCTCAAGTTCTGCCCAGCCTTGGGTTGACTTGACAAATCGTGCAGGATGACCTGATTACTCAAGAAAGACCCTCGACACCCAAGTTGACGCGATCTACCCCGCCGTGAAGAGATAGCCATGATTTTCTTTTCGTCTACTGGCCGCTGAATGCGTACCAAGCACAGCAGATAAAGGAGCGCGGATGTGATGACCTGCTAGGCCGACGCACGTTCCAGCCCCCGCCGACTGTGTCGCTGATTAGCACATGGCCCTCCGTGCTCCCATCTAATCGCCAAGCCGCCAGCGCCCATGTAATGGTGAGATGTTTCCGTGCTTATCAATCTCTTGTTATAATGCGAGTCCGTGAGTGGCGCCTTTGGACGGGTGTCTGCAATGTGGGCCTAGCCCTGAGTCTCCGGACTGACTAGAAGATTTTGATCCTTCTTTTTCTACCAAGATCTAAGTGAATTACTGCTTCTCATGCTGTCTCAAAATGGTGGACTTCGCGTCATCTGCCCCCCCCCTTTTTTTTTCTCTTTTGTTAAGGTGTCATTTTATTTCCTTTTTAAGCCTATTTTTTTTTTTTTTTTTTTAAATTTCTTTTGATCATCGGTCTTCCTGTAAAATTATAAAATAGGGATTGAATGTATTTTATTGTAATGTATCATTCTTTAAAGTGTTAGTTCCCTTACAACAGTAGCATCTTAGCTAAATTTTTGTAAATTGTGAATTTCAAGCAAAACATGATTTTCTACTAAATTTAAATTTTTGGTTTGCAACTATGGGTACCCAGGGGTTAAAATTTAATATTGATTCTTTTTTTTTAATTGTATGTATATGAATTGCTCGTCCTGTTTAATTGAACATTGCCGGATCTTGTGGTAATTTGTCCAAATCATATGCAACTGATTTAAAAACCTGCTTTGTGACCTAATTTGAATGTTGCCTAACTATGATTAAAAATTTCTTTATTTTGTCATTACTGAAAATGGGAAAATGCTGTTGAGTCATTCCTAAAGTTTGGAGAAGATCTTGGTACTGCATGATGTGTTTAAAATTTTTTTTATCTATGTTTAATATGTTAATTGGTTAAATAAAATGTTTCAATCCCATCTTTTGGTTCTCTTTACTTTGACAACGATCTACACTTAGGGCGGCAAGAAAAAACCTGGGTTATTTTCATTATTCAAAACAACGCAAAAGTGCTTGGTTTTTTTAACTGTGAATTTTAATTGTGGTGTTCCAAATAGGAACAACATTACATTACAAAACCATAAAAATAATACAATTTTAGCATATCTTTAGTACAAAATGGTAAAAAAAAATTTTAATTTTAGTAGTTGAGATTTAAAGGATTAACATAGAATTATTGTACTTCATCAGAGCTGTTTGTATTTGAAGCATTGCCTGATGTTTCTAATTGTTCAATTGATTTTATAAGAGCATTTGCAAGTATGTGCCATTGAAAGTATTTCTGGATAGACTCATTCAAGTTGTTATGAACCTGAAAAAGAAATTGATAATACATTAAATTAAAACATAATTAAACTATTTTCAATTCAATATTAAGAAATACTTAATTTGAAAAATCATTCATAGCAAAGTGGAAATTAAATGAAAGTGAAAGGTTCCACTCATTAGTCATTTGTCTATTGTACATGACTGACTCCTATTTCAACAATGTAATTGGTTCGCAATGTAATCAAAAATTAATTATAACGCGAAATTTTTACATAACAAAATACCATAACTTCTTGAAAATAAATTGAATTAGAAAACATACATGCTCATAAATTTAAACTTTGAGAAAGCAGATTTCTATACAAAATGCTATAACCTGGGTGTGTAACATTATTATAGTTCTAAAATGTATAGGCTATTTATTTACGAAATGTACTCTTTGCCACATTGGAGTATTAAAGAGAACTTCTATGCTGACTTTTTGACGGGGCACAGTGCTAGCTTAAAAAAATTGTTTTTTCTAATGTTTCAATTGCATATTACATCTACGACAAACATTGTTTTGTAACAAGTTCCTTGCCTCAGTCATATGCAAATTCCTATACTCTCCTATGTGCCTTGATCACGCTTGTATTGTCCATTCTTAAAGCTGTTTTTGTGCATGCATAATGCATCTCTTCTTTGTGATACACATACCATAGCAATGACAAAAGCACTCAAAATAACTGGTATTTAAAACATAAAATAATAAACAAATTTGTAAAATAATACCATAAAGGTTAAATGAGCGGCCATACAGCTCCCCATTCCTGATTTCAGGTGAATGTCACTGAAGAAGATCAAAAAGTTTTTGATCAAAACAGCTGTATGGCCGTTCAAGTAACCTTTATGGTGTTATTTTACAAAGTTTTTTATTATTTTATACCATTCTAATGCTCTTTAAGTTTTTCTTATCGCTGAGCATTTTGCAACAGAAAAAAAAAAAATGTTGCTATTCAAAATTTTTGATTTTTTGTACTGATATCCATAACCATTAGCGGCACTTTGTTGACCTTCACAAAATCTCAAACCTATAACTCTGAATAACTATACCTCTCTGAAATTCCATTTCGAGCGGTTGACCAAAATTTTACAAATTTGGTTGAACAGACTGGCCCCTACAGGTTCATAGCTTTTTATGGCCACCCAGTATACAGCTTGATATACTTTAATAATATGTTGCATTAAAGTTACAATTACCTATAATTAACTAACCTAATATCATTCAAAGGAATATGCAAAGAAAGTTTTTAGAAGCAAATTTATTCGCTCATTCATTTTTATTTATTTCTTTTTCAGAGAGCAGTGACAAGTTTCCCTTGTGAGTTAACTCCTAGTTTTATGTTTGTCTATAGTTTGAAGTTTGCATTTCTATATGTGCTAATATTCAAGTTCAAGTGTCAAATACTATTTTAATTTTGCCCATTTGAAACAAAAAGGGTGTTCCTTTTAATATAAAACCTGCACAGGATGCGTTTCTTTACAACCCTGGTCAGTAGCACTCAGTTTCAGACTATTTTTAACTATTCCGACTAATTTTTAAGTTTTATAATGAAAAATCTTTCAGTATATTTGAATATACAGAAGTAATATTTTAAACATACAGAACAGAACACTAAAATAACTATGCATACCTCTCTTAAATTATCTTCAACATTTTTGCGAATGAAATTGGGTCCAAGTTTTTCAAGCACTTTTTCAAGAAACATATGCTCTTTGGAACCAACTTCAAACTTGGATAATTCATCAGAAAAATTCATCTAAAAAAAGAAAAAATTACCTTAAAATCTATATTATTACAGTAATACAGATGACTATCATTCAGTGATTTATTAATCTTCCTGTACATGCATGCCTTTTTCTTCTTTTTAATCCAGACACAGATAGTACTCTTAAGAGTGTGACGTACATTGCAGAACAATCAGTCTTTCCAGAACATTTTATCTTTTTTTTTTTTTTTTTTTTTTTAAAAGACCACCACCATAAAAATTCTTTAAAACAATTAAAGCAAAGTGTGCTTTATGTTGCCTCTTCCCTCTTCACTTTTCATATTGATTTTACATTTTACTGTGAACTGTCAGATTTGAACAAATCGATGTAGAACATTGTAAACTGTTTGAAGTCATGTTGCTGAACACTGGATATAATTCTGCTTCAAGGTTTTTTTAATTCATGAACTCGTGTTAAGAACAAAATTCTGATATAAATACTTATATATTTACAAATAAAAGCAGTGTGTCTATCAATGTCAGAAGGCAAAAATAGTATCATTAGTAAACTGATCTACATAAAAAGTTGCCAGTTTAGTAGCTATTTTTTAAATTTTAGTTGCCAATAAAGTATCATTTTTGCATGATTTTGTAGTTAAAAAATAAACATATGTGACTTAACTTCTAGCCCAGGCAAATAAGACTTTTGCTGCCCGAAAAGTAGTGTAGAGCTGGAGATGATTTTAATCCACCGTTGGCATCCCAAGTAAGTGCTGGGTGGGTTTTGTGAAGTAAATTTAGGTGGGCTTCACTTTTAGGAGCCAAAAAACCATGAAATTTTGGCACTTTTTTCAGTTTTTCACATATACCTTGAAAATGGTGCATCGTACTGCAAAGTGATTTATTACAAAATTAAAGAGCATAAAATTCCGCATCTAATGAGTCCTTAAAAGTTAAATTCGGTTCAGCGGTTTAGCCACAATCGATAGTCAAAAATGGGCAATTTTTGCTAACTTGGATGAAAAACCGGTTTAATGCCTGTAATTCAAAAACGACCAGCCCAAATGAATTAACGCAAAGAGCTACAACATAACTCTTTGCGTGTTATTTGAATGTTCTTTCAAGTTATTTGAATTTACATCATTATATATGTCCATAAGTTACTTATGATGTCTTTCGTCATTTTGGCAAAAATGTCCCATCGACATTAAAGTCTTCTTCATCACCTTCATCAGGGAAGGGATTCTCCTCCTCTTCTTCCTCTCGAAAATTGCAATCGTACGGCACATCTTCTATGACCGCTTCTGCGGTGAGGGAATTTCGACATGTATGTGGAATCAGACAGTTTCGGGTGGTCGTCCATCCCCACTGCTCTGGATTTGGAAATTTTTTCTTCCAAGCCTGCAGTTGCAAGTAGACCCTCAGGGACTGCTGCCGAGCAGCCGCTTCTGTGGGAGGCAAAGAAGCTAAATTGAATGCACATTTTGGGAGGGATTTTTGAAATAATTGTAGCCTTAGCAAATTTAACGATGTTCGCTATGTCATCAGCATCTGTTTTATTTGATGAAACTATGAGTGCAACAATGCCGAAAGAACGTTTCTTATCAAACGAAAGTAATCAGAAACGTCTGACATCCACAATTACGAATAAACTGACTAGTGAAGGTTTTCGGGTCAAGCAAGCCATCGAGGACGCAGATCTCTTGATTATAACAACTGCATTAGAAACATGTACACTTGAAAAAAAATATGTTCATTGTCGGAGAGGACATAGATTTATTGGTCCTGCTGACAGCCTATGTAGCTTTCTCATCTGCAACGTCTCCTTTTTGCAATATCCATCTCTTAAAACCTGGTAAAGGGAATCAGGATACCGTGATTTATGATCTCAGGCAGTGTAAACTTTCAGATGGCCCAAAAAAGAACATTTATTGTTTCTGCATGCCTTCAGTGGGTGCGACAGTACATCTGCTTTCTTTCGACAGGGCAAAATTAAATTTGTAAAGAAATTACAAAATAACTTCAGCCTTCAAAATGTAATAGCCATTTTTTCAGATCCCGTTGCAATACCTGGACAGGTTGGTGAAGCAGGAGTTAAGTTTATTGTGTATGTACACAACAGGGGCATAGCCAGAAATTTTTCATGGGGGGGGGGAGGGTTACGACTACTGCAACTCACATATATGCATACATGTGTGTGATAAGGGAGTGAAGAATATACATTTTGTATGGCAAAAAATTCCTCATGGGGGGCGGTTATGACCCCCCGTGGCTATGCCTCTGATATACACGGGCGGCAGCAAAACATCGCTAAATTTGCTAAGGCTACAATTATTTCAAAAATCCCTCCCAAAATGTGCATTCAATTTAGCTTCTTTGCCTCCCACAGAAGCGGCTGCTCGGAAGCACTCCCTGAGGGTCTACTTGCAACTGCAGGCTTGGAAGAAAAAATTTCCAAATCCAGAGCAGTGGGGATTGACGACCACCCGAAACTGTCTGATTCTGCATACATGTCGAAATTCCATCACCGCAGAAGCGGTCATAGAAGATGTGCCGTACGATTGCAATTTTCGAGAGAAAGAAGAGGAGGAGAATCCCTTCCCTATCGAAGGTGATGAAGAAGACTTTAATGTCGATGGGACATTTTTGCAAAAACGACGAAAGACATCATAAGTAACTTATGAACATATATAATGATGTAAATTCAAATAACTTGAAAGAACATTCAAATAACATGCAAAGAGTTATGTGGTAGCTCTTTGCGTTAATTCATTTGGGCGTCATTCATTCATTTGGTCGTTTTTGAATTACAGGCATTAAACCGGCTTTTCATCAAAGTTGACAAAAATTGCCCATTTTTGACTATCGATTGTGGCTAAACCGATGAACCGAATTTAACTTTTAAGGACTCATTAGATGCGGAATTTTATGCTCTTTAATTTTGTAATAAATCACTTTGCAGTACGATGCACCATTTTCAAGGTATATGTGAAAAACTGAAAAAAAGTGCCAAAATTTCATGGTTTTTTGGCTCCTAAAAGTGAAGCCCACCTAAATTTACTTCACAAAACCCACCCAGCACTTACTTGGGATGCCAACGATGGATTAAAATCATCTCCAGCTCTACACTATTTTTCGGGCAGCACGGTTTTATTTTGGTCTTATTTGCCTGGGCTATTCATTTAAGAAGGAATGAATAAAATGTGAAATTAAAAAACTTTATGTGTTACATAACAGAGCAAATAGTACATTCATTTTTATAGTACGACTAAAAAACCAGCTTAAAATGTTTGATGAACAGTCAGTCACAATTTTGAAAAGAAAAGGAAGTTGACAAAAACCAAATCCTGATTTTCAAATTAGTTGACTCTAGTAAGCTACAAATAGCCAAAAACTTGAAAATAGCATGAAAGTGACAATTTTTATTCAAAAAATTCTCCAAGTTTCCTTATCTTTAAATTAGTAGCAAAAGCCGCCTTTTTAGTCGGCAGTGGATACCCTGTAAAAGGATAAATAAAAATTCTGCATGCTTTGTTAAATATACAAGTACTAGGTTACCGAGCCATGCTCAGAATCTAAAGGCTCCGTAAGTGTAAAATAATGAGTGCATAAATGCCTTGGCACGTATCAATAATCTTCATGGTTGCCAAAGATTTTCATCGCTGTCGGATCACTCATACATTATCAGGTAAGCTTTGGTCAGCATTCAATGTTACAATGGCATATACTTTGTTTTGAAGAGGGATGCTAAATATTCGATGGTCGGTGCCATCAGAGTTGAGCAAAGAGTAGTTTAACATAAGATGCCTCCTTTCCTTCTGTAGCAGATCAGCGAGGGTATCAGTGAAGATCTTGGGCGATGCATTCACTAACAGCGTCTTCATTACTTCAGAAATATATCTGTCCATATTGAGGACGTTCAAATTCAGCATCAAAAATTTGAGTTGGTTGAACTGTCCGATGAATGAGTTTATAAAAAAAATTCATCAAGTCTGTTATACACTGTTCGCAACGTAGCAGTACACACCAAAATCGTTAATAGTTGCTCTCATCATATACTGTGAACAAAGCCATTGTAAAGTATGCTTTAAAATTTCGAATTATGAAATTCTTTGAAATGTGGGTGACATCGAAGAAACAACCACACCAATTCATTAGGAAATTCGGAATGTCCTACATCAATCTTACAGTCCCCAAAATGGTTTCGGTTAATTTTTGTTTTTACTCTTCAGAAAAATGCAAAGCTCCACGGTGAATGCAATCCATGTTAAAAAGTTTTCAACTATGATAGTAAAGTATCCACATTTGTGGCAGCTTTGTAGATACTTAGACTGTTTACCCAAAGTATTTGTTGACGTCTAGCTGTTCTATGTCGTTCTTCTTCCAAATACTAATCATCTGTTTCATCTGCTTGTGTTTGAACTGCACGTTCACACATTTGGGCCAAGTGCTGCTGCCGGTGATCAAATGTTTCCACAGCTCGTTTTTGAGCTACATTTTCATGCATTTACGTCTTTATAATACATCTATGATGATAATTCTTTACGATTGAAATTGTAAATTTCTCTATAGTGCTTCAAAATTCAAACATAAAATACTTATTTTTTTCTAATTCTAAGAAAATACATCTTGCATAAACAAATTCTACAAACGTAAATTCAATCTTATAGATACATAAATATAGATGCCATAAAAGTATAATCTTACAAAAATATGCTTTAAACATAATTTTATTTTATAAACTCACGCTTAAGAAAAGAAAAAATGTAACGCAATTTAAATTATTAGTACAAAAGGACACTTTGAAATCATGAAATCAAAAACAGAAAGATCAAAAATATTCTTTTATAATAACCCTAACAACTACTTAAACGTTGACAATAATAGAACAAATAGATGGACTGAAGAAAATGGACTTCTAACCTCGAATAAATCAAAAATACATCGTTCCTATATAGTTACGCTGATCCCTGACTCTGTCACAATTCCAGTTCAACCACTCAAAATAAAACTTTTACATCATTAATCCAAACAGATTAAAAATATATTGTCTAATAACTTAAAATTTACACGGTTTGTTGGTGCGATCAGCCTGAAAATTATCATAATGATCTAAAAAAAAGGAGAAAAAAAAGAAAAAGAAAAAATCTGATAATCCACCCGTTCCCTGATTTTTAAGCGGGTTTTTTTCTTCCTTGGTATTTTCAGCTCTATTTCATTTAAGAGAGTAAAAAAAGCTAATCATTTGAGTGTCAGAACTATCTAGCAAGTGACATTGATGTTACATTGAAGTCACGGTTATCAGGCTTTGGAGGGAAAATTACGATTCCAATTTGCTTAAGATAGCTTTTCTAAATTACTACTCAGTGTGGTGCTGTTCCAATTTGGAACACCACAATTAAATTTCACAGTTAAAAAAACAAATCAGTAATGTGTTGTCTTGAATGAAGAAACAACACAGGATTTAGCTTGCCGCCCAAGTGTATGTGTTGACAAAGCAAAGAGAACTAAAAGGTGGGATTGAAACATTTTATTTAACCAAATAACATATTAAACATAGATAAAAAAAATTTAAACACATCATGCAGTACCATGATCTTCACCAAACTTTAAGAACGACTCAACAGCATTTTCCCATCTTTCAGCAATGACAAAATAAAGAAATTTTACTCATAGTTAGGCAGCATTCAAATTAGGTCACAAAGCAGGTTTTAAATTAATTGCATATGTTTTGGTCAAATTACCACAAAAT
The DNA here is from genome assembly GCA_038373885.1 of Cheiracanthium punctorium. Classification (NCBI taxonomy): domain Eukaryota; kingdom Metazoa; phylum Arthropoda; class Arachnida; order Araneae; family Cheiracanthiidae; genus Cheiracanthium; species Cheiracanthium punctorium. The sequence continues at coordinate 191,714 of JAWZYV010012406.1, read as the reverse complement.
CCGGCAATGTTCAATTAAACAGGACTAGCAATTCATACACATACATTTCAAAAAAAAAAAAAAAAATATCAAGATCAAATTTTAACCCCTGGGTACCCATGGTTGCAAACCAAAATTTTAACAATTAGGTCATTAAAGTAAAATTAAACTTTCACATCAAATCCAAAGCTATTGAATAGATAGTCGTTGCAAAAAGGTAATAAATCGTCATACATATTATATGCAAATTACAGCAGTACGCTTGACACATAATCTCAATCCCATTTTAGTAATTTTTTTTTTTTTTTGACATGATCGACGGACTTAACAATGCATTAAAAAAAGGGGGGTTGACATATTAAAAGGGTCTAAGAAAGGAAAATGCAAAAATAAAAAAGAATAAAAAGGTGTTACATGACACGCCTCCCAAGGGCTTAATGATCTGCAGCTAAACAAAAGATTTCTTGGCATTGGATGAGCTTACTACGTCGATCCACGTGCCCGGTGACCGAAAATGTCCCTTCGTTGTTGGTAGGGCCTCTCTCACAAAGATAGCAAAATGGAAAAATTTATCTCACCAGACGTTGGAGCAACATCCTTCATGATTCGCAGAGGGGGGGGGGGTGTCTCGAATGGCGTCTGCAGGCTGGCCTTAAACGACGTGCTGACAGCAGTAAGTTGCCGGATCCTCACGCCAAAGTGCCCATGTTGCCTCGAGGTCCCACGCTGGGATCGGTGATGAGGAGGAGCACCACTAATTCATGCAGATCAAAGCTGGGTAGATGAATCGATGAGGGTGCATTAAAGATAAATTATGTTAAGTACGTCGATCACAGGGCACACTTAGTGCCCACGCCTCTATGCTATCTTAGCATGATCCGTTTCACTGCATCGCCATTATGGTATGGCCGATCAAAAAGAACAAGCACGAGTTTAACCACCGAACATCTTGAAGCGCCCAGCCTAAACTGAATGAAAAATCGCGCGCTTGCCTCCATCACCACACCGGAGCAACCCCCCTCAGCCAATCAGAGCCGAGAGTGCACCCCAAGTCATTCCGGGATAGTCCGACCTGGACCGCAAGCGGGGAAAAAAAGAATGTTCATGAACAATTTCGGAGGAAAAGCGCGGGAAAGATTAGCGTCATCTCCGAGATCTGATGCAACCGGCAGGCCATATGATGCAATAGCATGAAATCGTAAGCAAAACTTAAAAGATGAAAAACTATTGAAAATTCACAGGGAGATGCCTAACCGGAGAAATAAAGTAATAAAATAAGGAAAAAGCAGGATTACGGGAAGTTACGAAAATTAATTTAAAATAAAAAATCCCATCAAAACAACTTAATGAAAAGGGAGGTATGAAGTACAGCCACTATATTTTAAAGTGCTGATTACCCACAGAACGGCAATTAAAAGGTAAACATTAATTTTAAACACCCTGAAGGCGAAAAACGGCCGGTGAAGAGAAAATTTAATCACAAAAAAAGTAAACAAAAGAGAAAACTTTACACTGCCAAAACAAAATAAAAAATTTACAGCCCCCCAAAAGTAAGAAATTACAGTGGTTATTTAAATTTTTAACTAGAAAGATCTTAAATTACTAAAACGTTCTGGGTAGAGGTAAATTAAATTAATCATTAACCAAAGAAAAGTGATAATATAGTGACAACACCACATCAGTTTAACATTTTTTTTCAAAAATAAAATGGTTTTCTATGCATTAAGCATGGGTATAGGAGAGGATGTTGATACCAAACGAAATGTTTCGAATACGAAATGTTTCTGCAGATTATACAATTCGAATTTCGATATATAATAAAAATTGAATATGAAGTTATTTGATTTTAAGTGGGTAAATATTAAATATTCTGAGTGTAGACATTCTATCACCCGCTGTAATTGTCTCCACAAAGGCCTTTATCCTTTAGTTTAATGATAGTACACAACACAAAACAACACAGTCTAATCCACGTCTAAATAAGAATCGAAAATTTATTAGAAAAAATCTTAACCAGATTTCAGCCTCCCAATTTACTGCTTCCACATATGGGCAACTTCCAACCTGCGACCGGATGGGGCCCGCCATGGCTTTTGTACCAGCCCGCAGAACAAGTCAAAACCCTGTATAAAACCTATATAAAACATTCAAACTTCCATATAAATCCGAATTATATGGACTGCGATTTCGCTAACATCCTGAAGTCAGGCCCAGGAGTTCGCTAATATCGTAAAGTTCTGCCTGCAACTTTTCAAAGGTTGTCCATACGATGATAAAATAAATGAGTTGAAATCATCAACTGCAGTGAATGAAAACTAAACTGATGGCTGATCACCTGCAAAATTAATTTGAATATCGGCTGCGAGCCCAATTTAGGAATCGATTGTATCTATAAATTTTTTCATAGAGTTTCAAAGATCGTTTCATTATAAACAGTTGTCCCTTAAAAAAAAATCTGATGTGTCCAACACATGACTTCCTTGCACGTCTATTAAATCAAAAATGTTTTTTACGCACTTCCTCTAAACTTATTTGTTTGAAAGATATAAAATATCAATAATAGTAAGATATAGCGATTTCTAGCCAAACATTTCGATATCGCCAAGCTGAATTCAATTTGAAAGATTTCTTTCTGACACTTTATTTGGCGATATTTCACCAAAAGCTGACAAACTTGAAATAGTTTGCGAGATTTTGGGGATAGCCAAAGTAGTCATTGACGACAGACTTTCAATGAATTGAATGCATCCATACACCTTAATGTATTTAAAGTCATTTGGCTCACCCTGTAAATAAATTCCCAGTCGATTGCTGTCAAAAAAGATATTGAAAACCGTAAAATATTATAATATAATTCTAAATACAAAAGTTCAAAATTCTACGGGTTAAAGTTTTAGAGTTATACAAAATACGAAATAATTTTTGGCGCCAAATTTGGCGATATTTCGGCGAAACTCGTCAATGTCGACGACATTTGGCGAGATATTAAGCATGGACCAACAATGACAGATTATCGCCAAATTTGGCGATATTTCGCCAAAACTCGCCAAGAACGATGACAAATGGCGATACTTTGGGCATGGACCAAATGACTGACTATCGCCAACTTTGGCGACATTTCGGCAAAACTCGCCAAGGTCGAGGACAGACGGCGAGATTTTGGGCATGTACCAAACAATGACTGTCTACAATTGTATTATATTGAAGATGTCCATAGACATTAAAGTACTAAAATTCTTTTCTGTGGTCCTGTAAATAAACTCTCCAGTAGATTTTAACCAAAAATCGAGATGCACAACTAGATGTTACAACAATCTTATATATGAAATTTCATAATAGTTTTTGAGATTTGAGAGTTAAATATGCACACACGTACACAAAAAAGTCGCCAAGCTTGGCGACTTTTGGCATAGTTCTTGAGGGAGGCACGTGACCGTGGTCGGACCATTACCTAACTTATGTGGTAGGATGGTATTGTGCTTGAAATGGATGAATCTCCTAAAATTGCCATTGACTGTAATGTATTGGAAATCTTTTGAGTGTTCCTGTAGCAGAACTGTAAATGATAAAGACACTTCTTTTAATGTAGAAATTCATTTTCTAACTCTTTACAGCATATATCACTTCTGAGTCGTTTGAAATAGCCCAATACCTCTAAAAAATGCTTTTCGAATCTTTTAGGCGGTTCTGTAGATAAACTATCCAGTCTAATGGAACCGAAAGGGGAGGTGCACAACTAGATGTTACAACTATCCAAAATATGAAGTTTCAACATTCTACGCCTAATAGTTTTTGAGATATGCGAGTTTAATGAATTTCGGCCCATAGAGCGTAATGTATTTCGAATCTTTTGTGCGGTCCTGTACATAAACTATTCATTCGATTGCGACCAAAAGGGGAGGTGCACAACTAGATCATAGAACAATCCTAAATATCAAATCTCAACATTCTACGACCCATAGTTTTTGAGATATGCGAGTTACATATGTACGTACGTACCTACGTACGTACGTACAGACGGCATGGAAAAACTGACCACAATAAACTCGCCGCTGGTCAAAATGAGTTGCAGACGCGTTAATATGATCGTGCCTGCTAGCCTACGATGAGATGCATCGAAAAAATTCTTAAAATTAAATTTAGAGGTAGTCAAAATCGGATTTTTTGTCGAAATTTGGCCCCCAAAATTTTTCGGGATCACATTACTTCCTTATACTACGTATACAAGGAAGTAAAAAACAAAAAAAAAAGTCGTCAGGGTAACTACATTTAAATATTATCGTCAACTTGGCGGAATAAGGCAGTTAAAGTAGAATTCAACCTAGTGCCGTTATTTAAAAAAAAAAAGAAATGGAATTTTCATGTTACGTCACAGGATCTTTTTACTTCCTTGTACGTAGTATAAGGAAGTAATGTGATCCCGAAAAATTTTGGGGGCCAAATTTCGACATAAAAACCGATTTTGACTACCTCTAAATTTAATTTAAAATTTTTTTTTGATGCATCTCATCGTAGGCTACCATGCACGATCATATTAACGCGTCTGCAACTCATTTTGACCAGTGGCGAGTCTACTGTGGCCAGTTTTTCCATGCCGTCTGTACGTACGTACGTACGTACGTACATATGTATGTAACTCGCATATCTCAAAAACTATTGGTCGTAGAATGTTGAGATTTGATATTTAGGATTGTTCTATGATCTAGTTGTGCACCTCCCCTTTTGGTCGCAATCGAATGAATAGTTTATGTACAGGACCGCACAAAAGATTCGAAATACATTACGCTCTATGGGCCGAAATTCATTAAACTCGCATATCTCAAAAACTATTAGGCGTAGAATGTTGAAACTTCATATTTTGGATAGTTGTAACATCTAGTTGTGCACCTCCCCTTTCGGTTCCATTAGACTGGATAGTTTATCTACAGAACCGCCTAAAAGATTCGAAAAGCATTTTTTAGAGGTATTGGGCTATTTCAAACGACTCAGAAGTGATATATGCTGTAAAGAGTTAGAAAATGAATTTCTCCATTAAAAAAAGTGTCTTTATCATTTATAGTTCTGCTACAGGAACACTCAAAAGATTTCCAATACATTACGGTCAATAGCAATTTTAGGGGCATTCATCCATTTCAAGCACAATACCGTCCTACCACATAAGTTAGGTAATGGTCCGACCACGGTCACGTGCCTCCCTCAAGAACTATGCCAAAAGTCGCCAAGCTTGGTGACTTTTGGTGTACGTGTGTGCATATTTAACTCTCAAATCTCAAAAACTATTATGAAATTTCATTTATAAGAATGTTGTAACATCTAGTTGTGCATCTCGATTTTTGGTTCCAATCTACTGGAGAGTTTATTTACAGGACCGCCGAAAAGAATTTCAGTACCTTAATGTCTATGGACATCTTCATTATAATACAACTATAGACAGTCATTGTTTGGTACATGGCCAAAATCTCGCCGTCTGTCCTCGACCTTGGCGAGTTTTGGCGAAATATCGCCAAATTTGACGATAGTCAGTCATTTGGTCCATGGCCAAAGTATCGCCATTTGTCATCGTTCTTGGCGAGTTTTGGCGAAATATCGCCAAATTTGGCGGTAATCTGTCATTGTTTGGTTTTTGCTTAAAATCTCGCCAAATGTCGTCGACATTGACGAGTTTCGCCGAAATATCACCAAATTTGGCGCCAAAAATTATTTCCTATTTTGTATAACTCTAAAACTTTAACCCGTAGATTTTTTAACTTTGTATTTAGAACTATTGTAATATCTAACTGTTTTCAATATCTTTTTTGACAGCAATCGACTGAGAATTTATTTACATGGTGAGCCAAATGACTTTGAATACATTGAGGTGTATAGATGCATTCAATTCATTGAAAGTCTGTGGTCAATGACTACTTTGGCTATCCCCAAAATCTCGCTGACTATCTCAAGTTTGTCGGCTTTTGGTGAAATATCGCCAAATAAAGTGTCAGAAGGAAATCTTTCAAATTGAACTCAGCTTGGCGATATCGAAATATTTGGCTAGAAATCGCTAAACCTTACTATTATTGATATTTTATCTCTTTCAAACAAATAAATTTAGAGGAAGTGCGTCGAAAATAATTTTGATCTAATGGACGTGCAAGGAAGTCATGTGTTGGACACATCGGATTTTTTCTTACTGTGAATGACTGAAAAGGGTGTCATTTTCATTTAAATTATTCGGCTAAGCTGAAACTTTTATGCACTTTTGAAATTCGCATCATATGGATCAATAAAATACTTGAAAAATCTTTATTGTTTTAGTATATATGCGAAAATACATTTAGCTTTAAGTTAGTTACAAAAGGATAATTGTAATAAATTCAGGCAATTTTTCACATAAGATTTACGAATAGTTTTGTATTAATAACTATGAATTAAAAATAATTAAATTATTTACGTACATTCCATCAAGGTGCTGGCGGGGATGGCAACGAAGATTCTTTTCTCTTTTTCTTTCGCTGGTTACCAGGAGGATATTTTGAAATAAAAATAACTTTTTAATTCTAAACAAATTTATGTAGCTGAAAGGTGTAATATATCTAGTTACTAAAATATTTATTTGTCTGAGTAATGGATATCAAGTTCTATTTATTTTGTTTCTTTGTGAAATTAATTTTTACTATTATATATCGATGACGTGTATTTTTTAATCCGCCCCAAACTTATTTGAGCGTCCCTTTTAGGAAGATTGCATCAAGTGTGGTTTTTCAAACGCTCAATAGATGGCGCTACCATCCAAAAATTTTTAATTTTAAATTTTGAGCGTTTTAAAGTTTTTTCGATCACGTGACCTAGCTCAATCGTTTCAGGGGCCCAAAACAACCCTAGGTACGAAATTAAAAATGAATCCTTAGAGCAGATTTCGAGATCGCTGAGACATACACACACACACACAAACATTCCTCGTTTAATATAAGAGCGGATAGAAAGTTCAAAATCCAGAATCTCATCCTCCAAGTCCAGGAAATTCTTATTTTTGGATTGAATCATTGTGATGCAGATCCCACATTTTTGGGGTCTAAAATAATTTTTCTTTGTTTTGTTTTTGTAAATAAAATGTTCTGTATTCAGTTTTAAATTCTCTCCACTTAGCTTTACTGCTTGATAAGCATTTTACCTTTTGCTTGACAGTGTGTCTGCAATTTCGGAGTATTCCCCCATCTGAATTAATTTTTGGTTTAGCATAAGCAATGTAAATTCAGGGTTCCTTTCTGTCTAATGTTGTATAGTTTTACAAGGTTGCCAAGCTTCTTAATGGCATTCACCAAATCAGGGGTGCAAACAGGTGTAAACAGTTTTGGAGAATTTCTGGGAACAAGAAAATTGCTGTTTCGGAGCAGGTGAACAGATATAGGGAGCAGTTCATTTTCAATAATATTACTGCTTAACAGCAACTTAATTATTAAAAATAATTATAACTAATTAATAGTAATAATTAGTAATAAAATTTATTATTTTGATAAAAATATATAATTAATTTAAACAAAAGTAAATATGTTCATGTACTCAAAAAAATCTTCGTCGATAATAAATTATTTGTTTTCTAAGTGTTTAAACAACACGTAAAAAAACGAATAATCAAGAATAGTTTTGAATAGTAGGTACACATATGAGAAAATACTGTATCTATAATGTACATACTGTACAGTAATGCTAAAATAAGGGGAGTCGAGGGGGGGGGGGTTATTTTAAGCCAAGGGGATAAATTTTAAAACAGCCCTCCATGACCAAGTAGATTAAGACATTGAACATAGTAGACAGCTGAAGTGTGGAGGTTCTGGGTTCGAGCCCATTGTGCAGCTGTCGATCTAACAGTTTGGAATTTTGGACAGTTTCCTCCAGATGTAATGTGAATGCACATTAAAACCCCTTAGAAAGTCCTCTGACCAAGGCAACTCTCATGCAAGGCAGATAGCCTACGCGTAACTTTGCCATAACAACACAAACAAACAAAATTTTAAAAGATTATCAAATCAGAACTTGGAGACTATGTTTGTATATTTAGGCAAAGACACTCGAGGGCTATCTGCCTCAGGCGGACGACTTTTTAAGAAATTCTAAAGCGTATTCACATTACATCTCGAGAAAAATGCCCCAAACTCCAGACCATTAATGGCCAAACAATGGGATCAAACCAAGGGCGGATTAAAGGGGGCGACCGTCCCCTCCGAGAAAGAAGAAATTAATGTAAAAGATCCTATGTTACTTCCATAAAATGGATGTATATGTCAATCTTCTAACTAACCCCACCCCCGACAAACTTGCATTAATCCGACACTGGCTCAAACCTTGAACCTTTACACTTCAGCCATCTATCATGTTCAGTGTCTTTATTCACTTGGTCATGATGGAGCCTTCGAGACATAATCAGGATGAATGTTGCATGCAGGAAATGGTCTCTCATTTTTCTCTTTCTCAAATCAGACTTCTTTTCACACATGAATCAGACTGTATTGATTGGTCCAGCTCAGGGTGCGAAATTAGCGGTCGTTAGTCGTATTTTACAACTGTAATTTTTGTTTTGACGACCGAGATTTAAGAACTATTCGTCATTTTTGACACCTAACATTTTGCCCGATACAGGTGACTAAAAAGCGACTATTTTGGCATCGTCCGACTCCGGCGACTTTTTAAACAAAAATACCGCGAAAAACGAATATTTTGCAATTTCTGGGGACTTTTTTACTGTCTAGACGACTATTTTTCAAAATGCGCTGAAAAATATAAATGTAAATTTCCGTGAAAAAAACTTTTGCTTTCGTAAGCACCACCACGTGGCAGAAAGAGAACGATCCTCTGCAGACAGTCTTCTATGTGGTTGAAAAACGGGCGGAAGACCACTTTCTTGCCTTCCGTGGATGTGCAATAATTTAAATCACACTTTTTGTAACATAAGCAAATAGAGGAACTTAAAGAAATTTAGCCATAATTTTTTAACTCCATGTGTATTAATGAAGTTGATCAGAGGAAACTACGAGCTCGCGTTCGCCATATTGGATTCTTTCTGCAAATGTGTGTTTTAGCAGTAGCTCGGCTCGTATGGCACGGCGGTGTGGGAAGATGCGATGATAATACTTGATATCAATATTGATGAACGTGCGAGATCCTTTTAAATAAGGCTGTGTAAAAGTTATCTGGATTAGTTAATATTAATTAATTAAATATAATTATTTACCGCGGGAGAGTACAGGTTTACGGCCGGACGCCATCTTAGATTTTATTTGCCGCGGCGCGTTGCAGCACAGCATTAACGGCTGGTTAAGTGCAGCAGTTCGTGATTGAAAACGACACATGGATTGATTGCAATTTCGGGAAAAAACGAAAGAAGATTTATTTATTTGTGTGTGTGTGCGTGCGGGGGGGGGGGGGGGGTGACATTAGCAAAACGTCTGGATTTTGGAAAAATCTAATTTTCGGACTTCTTTATTATTACTGTACAAAATCATTAAGCCTACCTGTTTATAGTTTATGCATATAAACAAAACAAAGTTTTTCGAAACTGCACCCGAACGAGACAGTTTGGCAACCGGGAAAAAAAAGTTAGGTGCCATTGACGCCTAGCTTTTTGCTCCCAATTTCTCACCCTGGTCCAGCTTCAAATCTAACCTGATCAAACAATCTTAAGTGAAGAATCCAAGATAATGTTTGAGACCCTCTCAGTATTTTCCTGGATAAACTTTATTAGCATTTGCCAATTAAAAAGAAAAAATAGTGCCTGCATTTTTATTGTTTGTTGGAATGGAATCACCTTCAGAACCACAGGCGGCTGGTGCACCAAAAAAATGTGGGCTTAAAATAGATATGAGTATGTAGGTAGGTGGAGGTGGGACTAAAGCTGATTCTTTTAATTGAAAAATTGGGTTCTAATGTCATTATTGATAAAATGACCTTCTCTAATTATTAATTAAATGACCATCATAGGCAAACTCTTGCTAGCTTGTACTCCTTTTCTTTTCTTGGTTTGTATATTGGGTGTTCCTATATGATTTTTCGATGAATCGTTACTTTTGAACTAGGGATGTAATGGATAGTGATTTTGCCAGATATCGGATATCCGAAGCTCCTTTGGTTGCCGGATGCGGATATCTGGCACTAAACAGTTTTAAGTTATCAAGTGTGTTTTTTCATTTTTTTATATAATGACATCAGAACAAGAAAATACATTTCGGAAAGCTTTGAGGTTCTCAATTTCAATCCACCAATAAATTGCTAACATGTTTCACACATCCTTAAAGTATTTTTTAATAACTGACATAATTTACAAAAACTAAATATCTTTACATATACATACATAAAAAATGTTACGTACAATGTAAAAAGTTAAAATATTCTTTTTATGTGTGCACTACTGACAGAAATAAATAAATTTTAACCATGACACATTTATTAATGTATCTATAACTACAGATTATTTTCACAAATAAATGTATACTTTTTTTATTTATTTAAGAATAAGATATCTATGACAGATGAGTTAATTTTTTCCAAACATAGGTTTGATGCCTTTTTCCTATTTTAATAATTTAATATTAATTAAGTCATTTTTAGTTTTAAGTTAAATTACTTGTAGAGATTGATAAATAAAAAGTAAATCTCTTTTAAATATTTATAATGAAATTACAATGCTTTCTTTTGTAGTTTTATACAGATATTAAACAGAATTTTTCGGGTTATGCATTAAATTTCTTTAATCAAAAATAATATTTTTTTAATTACAAGCTAAAAAAACAAAAATAGATCTGTTTAACTGTTTAGCTTCTAAAATATGTGAGCATCATTTTACAATACAAAAATTTATATAGCACCATAAGGAGGGGTTGGGGGGTCAAATTAATAAAATAAAAATTTTTTTAAATATTTCAAACATTAGTTTCCGAATTTTAGGACAATTTCACTTTTTTACTCTTGATTTCGACATTCTGGCCCGCACACACACACACACAAAAAGATTAGTCAAAGTACTTTATGTATGGAGTCATAATCATACACAATATTCTAGTAGTAACTACAACAACTATTTTTAAACTAGTAAAATACCATGTTATAATTTTCATTAATAAATATTCCACAAACATATTTTAAATGTACATACTATTTTAAGTAGACTTAACTTTAAAAATCAATTGAAACATGCAGAAAATCATAAATGAATTTAAATAACTAAATTCAATTTAAAATGATATGTAAAATAAGGGGTAAATTTTAATCATTAGGTATTGGAGACCTCAATAAAGGAATGATCAGTAAAAGATTGTCATTTAGAAAAAGGATGAAGATTAAAAATTCCTACCTGCCTCTGTAAATAAACTTTTTAAGACAGAATAATCGCAGTTTTTTGTTAATTATCGGATTTCCAGAGTAAATTAAAAATATCGGAGAAACTCCATGGGGAGAGAATGTAAAATTACATTATTTCTGGGACTACTATGAGAGAAATCACATATACTGAATGCACATATTTTTCAAATGATACTAAACAGTGCTTATAATTAAACTTCTATAAACAGCAGTCTACAGCCGAAAGGATGAGAAGATCGCCTCCAAATTTGCACTACATGAGATGTGCAAGTTTTTTTTTTTTGTAAGTTCAGAAAATGTCTGCTCTTTGCAGCATGAAATCAAATCTAAATATTAGCCTAACTAGTTATAAATGTGGTTAAAAACTACTGAGCAAATGCTGAAACTGTGTGTTTATTTTGAATGATCCATTTCCAGAGTTAAATTTGCTGTTTTTTCAGTTAAAAAATATATCCCTCTGTTTTATGTATCACTTTATCAAAAATGTTCCAATTTTAATTTTCCACTCTGTCCCATGTATATTATAGATTGAACTTTAGTAGTATATAGCCGGATATCCGGCAGAGAAGTTGGATATCCGGTAATTTGGGTTCGGATATCCGAATGGAAAATATATGGTTCGGATATGTTTCGTATATTGAAAAATCAGCCGGATAGGCCAGATACCGGATACTTGCCGGATATCCGTTACATCCTTACTTTGAACTAAAAAGTAGAGAGGCATGGTTCCTTCACTTTTGGAAGTGAGGGATCATTTCCCCCCCCCCCAAGGTGGTGAGGGTTTAGGGGTAAAGCCACCTCTCCGAAATGAGAGACATGGGAAAATGGGATCTTATCCCCCCCCCCTCTCCACCAGTCATCTTAACTACATGACATTCTAAAGGTAAATTTTGTACACCCACCCCTTCCCTGAAAGGCCCCCTAAATCGCAACAAAAAGGGGAAGTCATACTAACACTAAAAATAAGTACTACTGCATTAAGGGGTTGAATTTACTACGAAAAGGAATTACCACCACAATATGTGCAATCAATAGACTATTTTCCTTTTTTACAACATTAATATCAATTACTTTTTTAAATACAAACTTAGTATTAGTACAGTAAAATATTAATTTTAAATATATAATAATTTTTAAGGTCCTTAGAAAAACGGCATTTTATATGGACAAAAGTCTGAATCCCTGTTAAATTAAAACCACGCTCAAAAATTAGTAAAATAATTATTTATTACGAAAGGTTAATAATAGAAAAAAAACTACTATCTAGTAGAGTCTTTAGGATAAAAAAATTACTGCTAATTTCTTCCTTTTTCTGTTTTTCACACTTGATTTATTTTTCCAAAAAAGGCGGGATTACCCCCGTGGGAGACATGCGGATAGGGGCAGATGGAATCCCAATACAAGAACAGACTTTTCTACCTTCCAGTTTGACAGGGGAAAATACGAGCGCGCGCAAGGAGAAATGTATTAGAAGATGGGTTCGTGGGGAAAAGGACTTCCAGGTTTTTAAGCAAGCGTGTTACATGGCTATTTATAAATCCTGCGATCTATTCTCGTTTTTTTTTCTTTTTGTAATTGAAATGAACAACTGCTATTACAAATGTATTTATTATATATTATGTGTGTATACTTAGACCTTTTTAAGCATGGGCAATTAATTGTGCAGTCTGTTCTCGTTTTTTTCTTTCTTTCTTTTTTTTTTTTTTTTTTTTTTTTTTTTGAAGGGGGGTAGGGTAATTGAAATTAATAATTGTTACAAATATATTTATTATATATTTATAATAAATATATATGTGTGCATATATGTATTTACTCACATATAAAGTAATGTATTGTCCATAAAGTAATGTATTTATTATTTATATATATATGAATATATCAGTGGCGTAGCTACAGGGGGGGGTTAACCCCCCCCTCCCGATAAGGAATTTTTTTGTCATACAAAACATATTTTCTTCACACTCGCACAACACACACACACACACACATATATACACATATACATGAATCGTTGTAGTCGTAACCCCCCCCCCTCTATGAAAAATTTCTCCCTATGCCACTAGAATGAATACTTTTTAATTTACTATATACAATAACTTAGACTTAATAATGATTAGAGGTCAGAATAATTTTAACTAATATTGCAATGGCCACTATATTAAAAAGGATGTCAATAAACAAAAAGAAATAAATGAGATTACAAACGACTTCCTAAAAAAAGTTCATACATTTTTTTCATTTTTAAAATAAGGGTTACGCTTTTCAACATACGTCTCTAACCAGTCTCTTAAAAGAAGTTAGTGTATCCTTCCCCTTCTGTGTCAATCGTTGCATTGCATTTGGGCAATCGGGAAACAACGACGATCAGGGTTGAGAAATTCAAAATGCTATTACCATAATCTTAGAAAACTTGACGCCAGAATTATTTAGACTACCGTTGTAATTTCATATATTGAGTCTTTCACACAGCATCAAGATATTGAGTTTTTGGTACTGCTGAGACGCAGCGTGTGCGTTTCGGCCATCGGGGAGCAACGACGATCAGGGATGGAGAATCGCAGCCACCATTTCTATTCAATAAGAGGTAGCAGTAGAAACAAAGGCAATAAATTATATTTTCATTCTGCCATTAGAGTGTAATCTATGAGAGCTATTTTATTTGCTCCTGTTAAAGTGCTTTAAATACTACACTCGCTACATTCCTGGCAGACTATATTTTTACGAACGCCATTTACTGCACAAACTCCAAAAACTAGTTATTGCTCGTGAATTTTTTCGTAAACAACATGGTTGCCTAACCTTGCTTGCGTTAACAAGATTCAGCAGTATAGGCACCCTATAAAAAATACTGGTCCTAGGATACAGGCACGTATCCAAAAAAAACACTTCGGGGGAAGGGGGTTCCGAAAATTTCGGGGGGGGGGGGTCCAAACAGTATAAACGGCAGAATTTCACACAAAAATACTATATCATTACCATTTTAGTAACAAAATTCCAATTTTCGAGGGGGTCTGGACCCCCTTAATCTCCCCCCTAAATACGTCCTTGCTAGGATACGCCCAAATATTTTCTGTCTTATGACTGGTTGCATTAAACAATTTATTTATAATGAAGCGGGTGCTGGAGACAGGTGAATGAGAGGGACTGTTGCACATGATCTTGTGGACATCGAAAGTCTGTGCTTAGTAAATTGAATAATTTCGAGTTTTATAAAACGAAAAATAAATAAATAAAAATAAACCAACTTTAATTCTAGTAAAAAGTAAATTTTCTTCTACCTCAAAATAAGTCTTATAGTCTTCGAAATAAAAGTAAAATCACACCGAAGTACTGAGCGAATTATACCTTCATCCATGGGCGCCGGCAGAATATTTCCCAGGGGGGGGCGAAGACTACTTCAACGCATGGTTACCTTGTTGGAAAGAGCAAAAAAGCAAGGGAAAACACTGCATACAAAAATCCAGGGGGCATTGCCACCCTTGCCCTATGCTGCCGGCGCCCATGCCTTCATCTCAGATGTTGGAACTATCTTATCTTATTTACCTATCCTATTGTATCTTATTATTATCGTATATGTTCTTCTTATCGAACTAAAACGTCAATGGTTACGATTCCCCTTCCCTGATCGTCGTTGCTCCCCGACACCCCAAACACACACGTTGGGTCTTAGCTGTACCAAAGACCTAATTATGTTAATTATGTTGATGCTGCATGAAAGACTTAATATATGCAATTACAACAGTAGTTTAAATAATTCTGGCGTCATGTTTTCTAAGATTATGGTAATATTCTGAATTCCTCAACCCTGATAGTCGTTGCTTCCCGATTGCCCAAATGCAACGATTGACACAGGAGGAGAAGGGTACACTAACTTTAAGAGACTCGTTAGAGACGTATGTTAAAAAGCGTAACCATTATTTTAAAAATGAAAAAAAAATGTATGAACTTTTTTAGGAAGTGTTTTGTAATCTGATTTATTTCTTTTTATTTATTGACATCCTTTTTAATAAAGTTGGTGGCCATTGCAATATTAGTTAAAATAATTGTGACCTCAAGTCATTATTAAGTATTGTACTTATTATTAAGTATAAGTAAGTAACAAATTATTTATATATTCCAGTGGCGTAGACAGAAATTTTTCTGGGGGGGAGTGGTTACGACTACTGCAATTCGTGTATCGTAATGAGCTGTATACATATGTTGTGTATACGTGAAGAAAATGCATTTTGTATGACAAAAAATTCGTCATGGGGGGTTATAACCCCTCTACCCAGTAGCCATGCCACTGATATTTTCCTATATATAAGTAATAAATGCATTACTTTATAGTAACAATCGTTCAGACACATATATATGTATTTATAAATATATAATAAATCCATATGTAACTATTATTAATTTCTCTTCGGAGCAATCGAGACGACAGCCTCCTGGTTAAGGGTCTCAATTAACAAAAATCTCAAATCAAATAAAATTATTAATTTTAATTACCAAAAGACAAGAAAAAAAAGAGAGAACAAACTGCACAATTAATTGGCCATGTAACCGATGCTTAAAAACTTCTAAGTGTACATACATAATATATAATAAATACATTTGTGGCAATTTTTTATTTCAACTGCCAAAAGAAAAAAAAACGGGGAAAAAAAGAAAGAGAGCAGACCGCACGATTAATAAATTAGCGCGATCCTTGCTTAAAAATGTCGAAGTACTTTTCCCCCACGAATCCATCTTCTAATGCATTTCTCCCTGTGCGCGCGCGTGTTTTCCCCTATCAAACTTGTGGGTTTCTGTTAGGATTCCATCTGCCCCTATCCGCACGTCCGTGACGGGGGGGGGGGATTACGTTTATTTATAAATAAACCATGGAGGAAAATAAATTTCGGAAAGTAAAAGTACATAGATCAGTAGTGTAGTGATGAGTTACATTTTTGAAAATGTTTGTCATTGCAGCCTTTTTTATAAGTCAACTTTACATTCTGAGATGCTTTTTGAAAAGTTATTGAAATCTATCAAAAATTAAAATATGTGGAGTGGAAGTAAAGTTTAGTTTTTTTGCAAACTTCGAGACTGAAAAAAATATAATTTTATCATTGATAATTGGCAACACGGATTATAGCATTACAGCTGCAGGCAGGCAGGCTGCTGGACGTTTTCGCTCTAAATTTAAACCATATTTAAGTAATTTGCCAAATTACTTTAAAAACCTACATTGCTTTTGATCAAGTAATCTTAAAAACGTAATACTATGATTGCTTACTAAGTAAGTGTTGTTTTGTTTGTCAATTGCTATTTATCATTTAATTACGTAGTTGTTCGATCCCATGTTTTCTGGAAATAACTGTAAACATGGACGTTTTTTTACTTTTCAGAATTGATAAAATAGCCTTGATCATCTTTCAAAAGAAAGGAACTTTATCTTCGAGTGAACTTATTAGCATGGAAACGGATGCACATGGTAAATATGTTTTTTATGTGCATTTTTAAGGAGATTTGTATATTATTATGTTGAATGAAGTCTTATTGTTGTTATAATTTTCTTTCTGTTTCATTATGTACATCCTGATTTGAACCGGAACAAAAGTTTTAAATTTGGGGTACAAATTTGGTTTAACTAAATAAAAAAAATTTTTTTGCTAATGATTTTGTGCTTCCTTTGTTTAGCGTTACGAAACTACTTACCGCTAACAAGGCAAATATCCATTAGATGTAGTATGTGTACATAATATCCTACGAGATCTTGATTAATCAGTTTTCTCTTTAAAAAGTCTTGGATGCTAATTAGTGATGCAACGGATATCAATTTGGCCAGTAATCCGGCAGCAGTATATTTTCCTTTTTATTCAATTTTATTTTGACTAGTTTTCTTAGATTATTCAGCTATTACTTTATTAGATATATTTTCTCATTAATTTCAAATCATTTAATTCAAATATCAGAAATCTTTTTGGCATTGTTTCCATGAAATTAGTAGCAATTCTATTGCAGTTGAAGTGTGATAAAAGTAACAGTGTCATTGAATCAGCTCTCCTTCAAGAGTTAGATAAATATCTTACAAAATCGGCTACCCACTGAAAGAACACCTCCATTCAACTGTTGTAAAATCACAGTCACAAATTTCCCTATTTTATCAAAATTAGGTGGTGGTGGAAATATTTTCACCAACTATCAATATTACAGCAAGTAGACTTTTCTTTAGATCAGAGTCAGTTTATAGGAAAATAAAAGTAACAGAATTCTAACAGAGATTACGAAACAGTTAGTGGTTTTGCATCATAAATTTACAGATCTTAAAAAATATAGAAATACTTAATTTTTTTTTTTTTCAGTTCTCTATACATGATAAAAAATATATTGTAAAAGTACGTAAAACATAATGCTTTCTCTAAACTTTGTTTTTTCCCATTTTTTATTGTTGCAGTTTTTAGAATTTATTCATTTATTATGTTTATTAATGTTATTTCTAAATATCCGGCTACTGCCAATTATCCACCATATTGGCTGTATGCAGTATGTTTGTCAGATATCCCTTGCATCCCTGAGTCATTCTCAGATAATGGTAAATTTTGGTTTAAAAAAAAATAAAAATTTTATTGTTTTAATTCCCAATTTTTTTATGTTAGTCTAATTATCTATCGTCTAGTATAGTCTAGTTGCTATCACAAAAAAAAGTATCAGCAGAGATCGTTTGGCTTAATCATAGATTTAATTATTTTTTTAATTTTCCATTGGAACATGGTAATGATGGGCAGAAATGTGGTAATGACATTTATGAACATGGTAATGACCAGTCACCAAATAATTTACATTATTTATTTATGAACTACTTATTGTGCTTATTCAGCACAATATTCAGAAAATTTTTCAGCAAAAGTAAAATGTCTTGATGATATGGGATAAGGTGGTAATAAATCATTCCTGTATGAAGAGTAACTTGTCTATGTGAGCCGCCAAAGTGAAAAGATTGGGTTTCTGCATTTAATTTACAGGCATAGTTCTCACTAAAGTCTATGTGAAGAACTAGTTTATCTTTAGAAAGGTTATTTTTCAATTGAGTTAGTACTTGATATTGATGTCTATGATTTGCTTCATGTTTCATTAATTTTGGCAAAGATTCTATGAAACGTTTAAGAAGCATTTCTAGGTTTGTGCATACTTTTTCTTTTTCAGTTACAGATATAATCATAATCTTTGCCATTTTTTTACTATAATAGATTTCTTTGTTGTATTCCACTGGTAATAACTCATGTCATTTAACACTTCATCTGCTTCATATTTAAATGCTAATTGTTTCAAACAACATTTTGAACATACTCTAAATAAGCAGTCTTCTGTGACAGAATTGCAGCAAATTGTACTGTACATTTCATAGAAATCTTTTTGTTCTACAACACCAACTTGATGAAGTTTATTTAACATAAAGCGAAAATTCTCATGCTTAGTGCATAAACAAGCATCTCTCTTATTTACTTTAAGCTGAACTATATGAAATGTCTTTCACCTGCAGAAAGTTGAGTATCCTTATTTTGATATTAGTTTCAGTGACATATTGTTTGTGCAAATTCATTATAGAGTCATTAAGTTTCTTTTTGACTCTCTTTTGTTTGTTCAATGTAATTACATCTTTTTTCCCAGAGCACTGGGTGCTATTCAGATCATTCGCTAGAAAATCTCTGATTGTGAAACAAACCTTTAATGAAAGGCATGATCTTTGCTTCCTATCATGCTTGCTCAAATCTTCACAATTTAAATTATTTCTGTAACTTTTATAAGGAAGGAAATTTTTGCAAGTGCTTAACATTCGGTATTTTTGAGAATTTTACCTCCTATGGCTTTAGTGAAAAGTCGTTTTTATTTATATGTTGTACAATTATTATAATTCTTCAGGTGACTTTTCAAAACTTCACACTCAAGTAACTTCTTTTTAATTTTAAGTGATACTTTTGTTTTGTGTATGATTTTCTCGACAGACTTCTTTGGAAATGACTGTTTAGTTTTCAAAAGTCTATAATAATGTTTCCTAAATTTTTCACTCTTGGATTTTTCCATTTTCAGAGCAGTCTGAAGCTTTATTATCTTTCGATACTTTGCAGATGTCTCTATGAACTCTTTTTCAGCCAGTTTTAATGGTAGAATCCTCCGCCGGTGGTTTCCGAAATCGTCGGTACTGCCGACTGGGCAGAACCAGTTGTTTGGTTACCGACTGCGCTAACGATTCCGGAGGCCATCGGGAGGTCTTTTAGCCAATCACGTGAACCCCTTGACGCTCCTCCCTAAAACTCCACCTCAAGGCGGGGCAGAGTTAACGACTGCGAAAAATTAGCGACGAGCGGAGAATCCAGCTCTAAGTCTTGAATCACTTTGGGGACTCTCAAAGAAATCAGTTATAAAAGAAATAGTTACATTCTGATGACAAAGGACTGAAATTTTCAGACAAAGGATTATCAATATCTTTAGAAATAATTTGATTTGCTGTAGCTTGGTTTGAAATTGTTTATGTGTCAACCTGTATTTGGCTGTTGCAGCTTTCCATTTTTTTCTCTTTTGTCTCTGTTCTCTTGCTGATAAATCAGACATACTTCTAATTTTCTGTTCTTCTTTTCTCTTCAGATATCTTTAATGTTCCTTCTCTTTAAATTTTTCATATGCAATTGGATCATTCTTAATTTTTTCACGGTATTTTCTTTCTCTCCCTCTTTTTCTGGCAAGCTGTTCTTCCTTAGTGCATTTTTTTACTTTACCCATTTTTATCGTAACTACTAATCAAAGCCAGCAGTAACTGCAAAATAATAAAAGAATACATGTTAAAAGTATTATTAAAACCATCCTTATTAGATACTTTTAAAAATACATTTATAATGGAACTGAGATTTATAATTTCTATCCCCCTCCAATAAATCCAGCATTTCATATACCGTAACAGATTCATTTTTTTTAAGAACACTAATGAAAATTAAAAAAAAAATTGTCTGTATAAAAAAAATGTCTCATAAATGTTAATTACTAAGGGTTGTTAACTCATAAATTAAAAACTGTTTTATATATTCAAGCACATTAGCGAAACAAATTAAATATTCACACTCCAACAACTAAGGTAAAAAAATGACTTTTAAAGTTGTTCCAACTTTGTAATTTAAATTTATTTTCTATAAAAAAGTAAAATATATAGAAGGATTTATCATCCTCATTTAAAAGATATATTTTAATGAAATATAACTAAAAATAATATATTTGAAAATAAATTATATTACAAGTTTAAATATTAGTAGGTGTTTTGTAAGAAAAGTAGAACTCCTGAATGTGAATAGTCTTCATTTTTAAAAATAATAATAAAAAATGGTATAAAATTGTACTCCGAAAAAAATGTAATCAAAAATAAAAATGTAGTCTTCCTTCATCTCTTAAGGTTAATTTTTATAAGAACAAATCAGGAAAAAGAGCTTTATAATAACCTAAATTAGTCTAATAATAAAATGCCAACAATTTCAACTAAAGAATAACGGAATTTTAAAAAAATATCTAGAAGTGTCATTACCATGTCCTTAGTCATCATTACCATGTTTTCAGAATGCCATGGTAATGACATTTTTAATGTTAAGCCTATTTACGGCTAAAATATAACAATTGAAAGCTAATGCAATATTTATTCTGAATGTAGTCTCAAAGCTCTTTATAAATCATTCAGCAAAGTTAAATTTATTAATTATGTATTTCAGTAAAAATGAACTTGGTAATGACACCTAATAAATACACTGACTATTAATTTGGAACAAAAGCAAAAAAAATAAAATAGTGCTTACTTGCTTAAGCTAAAGAAGATATAATCTCTTGTAAGAACATATGTTTCTGTTCTTATAACAGTTTCATAACTATCATAGCGCCATCTAGAAGACAACTAAATAAAAAAGACTTGCACACCTTGGTAATGACAATTACCTCTAGGGACAATTTTAAAATAAGTACTGTTAATAGATTTTTTTCTCCATACATCTAAAGATTCATATATATTGAAAATAGAGAAATGAAAGTTGTCTTAAATAATTATTGCCTTTATTTTAAGGCTTTTCAGTTCATTAAAATAAAGGTTCAAATAATAAAGTTTGGGACAAGCCTTGGTAATGACATTTACCAGTTTAATTTTTTTTTAATAATGAAATTTCACTTTTTTATATATTTAAACTAGTACCCAGTGTAGTGCTTGTAAAGAATTTAAACATCTTTGATAAAAAATTTGACATCTATGACTGGCACTCTTACCGTATATACCCGTGTATAAGCCCACCTTTTTTTGACAAAAATTCGGATTGAAAGTGGAGGGGTGGGCTTATATGCGGGTCAAAAAATTTCAAAATTTGATCATCGGAGAATTCAATGTTTAGGGAGGGGAGTTCGGTGGAGGGAAAAACATCTACACACATGCTCACAAACATGTATATGTAAATATGAAAACCATATGCCTGGGAATTTTTATATTGTCCCCCCCCCCCTTTGGACTTTTGCATTGAAAGGCAATATATTACAAGGAAGATTAAAAAAAAAAAACAGAAAAATAAATTACAATTCAGCATATTCAATTACTTTAAGTTTGAAAGCCTTGTCTTAAGACAGACATTTTACTTTAGCCATCTTCACTGAAGCTGTTGCATTTCGAATGCTGTTCTTGAATGTAAAGAACGTGGTTATCGCTATCAGAACTGCGCTGTAAACAGGTTATGGCGCAAAACAATCACCTGATGACTGGATGCTAGTCTAAATGTGGTAGGGGAGTTTTTCACAGGGGCGTAAATTTTCAAAGTAGGAGGGTGGGCTTATACACGGGTCAGTCAGTTTTGAAAGATTTTTTGGGAAAGTTAGGGGGTGGGCTTATACACGAGTATATACGGTAATTGACATTTTTAGCCAAGGACATAAAATTTACTATTATCTGAGAATGACCCCCCCTAATGCTAATGCTACAAAAGATCATGATGAAAATGTGCTTTAGCCCACTGCTTGGTGAATGTCAACAAACTGGCAAGTTAGCCCACTTCTGTGGAGCGTCTCTGTGCTGGCAACCCCTTCTGCTCTCTTCGGCTTGGTTCCGCTTTGCTTGTCGGGCAACTTATAATGCAAAAGGCTGTGAGATTCAACTGTGCTGGAAGTGCACTTGAATTATACGATTATTTCGCAAGATGCACTGCAGATATAAAAATGCAATTTAGGAAAACCAAATGCTTTTAAAAATGGAACAATTATTTAAAGTAAAAATAACAAACTATTCAAAAAAAAAAAAAAAAAAAAAGTGGGGGGTCGAAAATATGCAATTGTTAGTTGGCCCTTTCTGAGACCCAAAGAAACATCACTGGGTACGGCCATCGCTGTAAGGGGGTCCCTCAAATGATTTTTACATTCATTTTTGGAACATGCACTGCAGAATCGTCAACAAAATTGCGATTTCAGGAGTTCAAATATTTTATAAAGTGCCACAATAATTTAAATGAAAAGAAATCAAATATTAAGAATAAAACTAAACAAAATAAACATTATTTCACTTACCATTTCCAACAATGATGGACTTCTTTACAAGAATTGTTTTTCTTTCTTAAATTCCTATTTGCTGCTGTTGTCCATAGCACTCTGTATAACTTTAAATACCAATTATTTAAACCAAAAGAAAAATGTAGTTGGTCTGACAACTCCCTCATCAGCAGCTCGAGAACGGAGTCAAAGAATGGTCCTTATTTAAACTAGGGATGTAACAGATATCAGCTGATTTTTCAATATCCGAATCATAACTACCAGATATCTGACTTCTCTGCCGGATATCCAGCTATATAGGGGAGAGGAGGGAGGCTTGGGACATTTTTTCATAGATATTTTTTTATTCATTCTCCCTTATGTATTTGTAGATGCAAATGATTAGATAATAAACTTACAAGTTTTAGCTTATTTTTAAAAAATACACTGCATTTAAATTTTGAATTATTTTATTACTTTTAACTAATTACAAATTACAAGAATTATGTCCCATTCCTCCCTCATGGGTGGGAGGAGTGGGACACATTTGAAAATTAAAAAAAAAAAAAAATCAGAGAATACCATTATGAGAAAGGTCAACATTAAACGAAAAGCAAAACTGCTCTACTGGTCAAACCAACTAATTGTGGGGGCAGCAATTTCATGATAATACTTTTTCTATCATACTATAGTCATGTTGTTGAGGAAAATTAAAATTCCCTTTCATGTCTTTCCTCAAAAATTTAACATTGTAGGTTTCAGTGTCATTGTCAATACTCTCCATCCTTGCAACGTAGTAAACAAACGATCGTTTGGTGAGGAATTTGACAAGCAGAAAATCATTTTCCCCTATATTTAGTTTGTCTTCCATCCAGTCAGTCTCTTGTGCTATTTCCATATCGTCATGCACGTGATAATCAAATATTTCATCATTGAAAGTGTCATGTAATGAAATTAATGACTAATTGCTATCACTAGATTCATCTTTGAACTGTTCTTTTTTCATTTTTAGAATTTGCCCATACAGGTTTTAGTTTGCGCTTTTTGTTTTCTAGTCTGGCAGATTCTGCTTCTTCAATTTCCTTCTTCTCAGTTGTATCTGTTAATATCTTTGTTTGTCCTTTTTTCTTTCCTTTATTTTTTGTGATTGAATGTCATATATATTAAATTACATTGCTATTAAACAATTGTATGCTGTGTTTCTGACTTTAAAAATATAGTGCATGAAGCAAGGATTACTTTAATTTCAACACTGTGGCCTTTGTATTCAGCATTACATTTATACAGCGCATCATGGGCTAGTAAATTTTCAAAAAATTTAATCAGAGAATATAGTTTCAGTACCAAAGTCAATGACTGTTACAACAAAATCTAACAAAATGTTTGCTATGTTTAATAATAGAAGGGAAGACTGGGACATATCCCAGTCCTCCCTCCTTCAAAGTATCCCACTCCTCCCTCTACATACTGCTTTTAAAAAATAACTTATCACATAAACTATTTTGGTTTTAGGCTTAACTAAACTGCAGATAAACATACATTATATATTTAAGAATTCTATGACATCCTATTCTGTTTGTTCTACAGAATGCTTGAGTAAAGAAATAAAACTAAAAAAAGTTTTCAAACTAACTCTGGAGATGAGAAATTTAACTTTTCCCTAGTACGAGCTGAAAGTTGAAGTTGCATAAACTACAAATAGAAAACAACAACAAGCTATATGTATGCCATCTGTTAGTGAAACTGGAAATGAAATTAAGTTTTTTATTTTGTCACAATTTTAGATGTCCCACTCCTCCCACTGTCCCATTCCTCCCTCCTCTCCCCTACTACTAAAGTTCTATCTATAATATGCATGGGACAGAATGGAAAATTATATTTGATATAATTGAACTTCCGCTATAAACAGGATTCTACCGATAAAATGGGAGAACAGATAGTAACCAAATTTGTTGTATAGATTATACATGAGAAGTGCTTAGGGAATTTTGATTAAAAAGCTCGAGTTAAAAATGTTCAAGTTGCTATTAAACATGAAAAAACAGCAACACTGAAAATAAATCATTCAAAATAAACACACAGTTTCAGCATTTGTTCAGTAGTTTTTGGGCACATTTATAGCTAGTTAGTCTCATATTAAGAGCTGATTTGATGCTGCAAAGTGCTGCTTAGCGGACATTTTCTGGGGGGGGGGGGGAAAACTTCATATCTTATTTAGTGTCTATGTGCAAATTTGGAGGTGATCTTATCATCCTTTTCAGCTGTAGACTGCTGTTTATAGGGGAAGTTCAATTATAAGCACTGTGTAGTATCATCAGAGCCTGATCATAGATGGACGGAGCCCCGCGCAAGAGGTTATTTTGGGGGCACCCTATACTATCACAAGTATTTTAACTTATTTTGTTTGCTGTTGCATTTTTCCGACATAAAAATAAAACATTTTTAAAGCATACTAAAATTGAATTAAAAATTACCTATTTATTTATACTTTAGAACAAGACTATGTATTTAAAAGTGATTTTAATATTTTTTTAGCCCGCTTGCCATTCCTTGAATTATCACACCTAATAATACAATTACTAATAATACAAAGTTCCTGACTCCAAAAAATTTTCTTTCCTTCACCATGAAATTAAAAATGTTAACTAATGGATATTTTGTAATAAGCATATACAGTAGAAGATCGATATACCGCAATTCTCCATAAACCGCATTAACACATTAACACTGCGGATGTAAACAGAGAAAATCACAATTAAGAAATTTCTACAATCTGCTTTTTTTTTTTTTTTTAATTGCTTTCCTGGGGAATTAATTTTGAGACATTAGATAAATCCCACAACATGCCAAGCTTAAAATAAACAATTATTCTCCCATGCATGCATTATCAGCATAACAGCTGGCCGGCCGGGTGGCATATTAACTACCTTTACTCTCTGTTGGAAACGGGGGATCTTGAAGCCTTCTGATTGGCTGCTATCTCAGATTGATGCATGACGTCATGATGCCTTACCGCTCCTTCTTTATTTTAACTTTGTTCTTAGCCCAGCGCTCGATATAATCTTATTAGCTTATTCTTATGTAGTTTATCAGTTGTTTCAATGTCTGTTTTTCCAGAAAAAAAAACTTCCCAGCAAAAAAAAGGAAACATTCACTTTCTGTAAATATAAAAAGGAATCAACCAAATGCAAAACTGCATTAAATTGTGATTTTTTGTACAATACATATATATTAAAGATATAATTTTACTTATTTTCCATATTTCTTGCATTTCTTATTATTCAATTGTAACCTCAAAAATTTAATTTATAATTTTTGGATATTAAAGGAAAAGAATACATATGAAAAATTATTCGAATACTACCATCCCCAAATAATTCTTTCTATCTTAACGTGTCTGAATCTGAAAATAAAATTAAAAGAATTTGTGTTATTTACTTTCTCTTTCTAAGTTCTGGGGTTTATATTCCAACAATTATAAGAAAGTTGGGAGCATTTGAAACGCAACCAACCATTAAAAAAAAAAAAAAAAAAAAAAAAAAAAAAAAGACGCTTTGTGAAAGAGGAAAATTAAGAACTTTTATTAAGTACTAATAGTTTTGTTGAAAAAGTTACATAATGAAATAATTCTTGGAATTGAAAAATATTTTTATCTATTAAAATTTTTTGTTTCATCAGTGAAAAAGATTCAATTCATAAAAGTGACCGTACATGTAAAACTAGCAAGAAATAAATGAAAGTTTATAAGCTAATAAAGTTTTATTCTATAATATGTCTCTCTCTATATATGTGAATAATTTTAAGAAATGCCTTATAGAGAATTAACTGAGAATTGTGTATACTCAAAAACTACAGCAATAAATATTGAACGAGAAATTTATTGTTTATATTAGAGTATTCTAAATACATAGGTAAGTGTCTTTACCAGTTCAAGGAAATTTTTTGTTTCGCATATTTTTCTATGAATATAGTAGCATTAAAAAAATACTTTTCTAATTTCTAAAAACATTTAAATTTCTAAATATTTTTTAAAGAAAAGTATATTATAAATGCATTTGTATCAATTTATAATATACTTTCCTAATATTTGAGGTTTTAAAATATTATCACTTAACAAAATCTTTAATCAAACAAATAAATTTAAAATTTAACAAAATCCTCTTATATATCCTATTATGTTTAATTTATCATTCAGAATACTCTTTTGATAAAAATATTGTCATTCTAAAAGGTAACTGTATCTTTCTTACAATGAAAAATGAATTTCATTTTATAGTAATACCTAGTACTTTTCTTTGCTATAATTTAAAAAAAAAAAAAAAAAAAAAGATGCTCTATCCTTAGAATATTCTTTTCACACATATGTAGGCATTGTTAAACTTTATTTCCTTTGAAAAACAGGGTTCAATTTTTGTCATTTAAAATTAGTAGTATTTAATATTCATAACATTTAAGTATCTGATTAAGAGAGAGAACAAATTAACTAAAGAAAAATATGTTTAAAGGAATGCTGTTAAATGGGAGGAATTTTTTTTAAAAATTAAATATACACCAAAACAAATCATTCTGATGTTTTTTATGCTGTTAATTTAATTAAGGCGAGACAGTCATGAGTTTAACAATAAAAATATAGATGGCACCACCACATATATTGAAATTTTAAGATGCTCTGAGAAAGCAGCCAATAAGAAGGCTTCAAGTTCCCCCGTTCCCAACAGAGAGTAAAGGTAGTTATTATGCGGCCGGGTGGAAGAGGAAGGAATGTTTACTTTAATAAAACCACAAACCTCTCCCTTTTTCCCTCCACTACCGAACCACTCTCTTTCTCCCTCCTCTACCATTGACTTCCCAAACAAATGTTTATTTATTTAGTTATATTTCTCTTTGTAAATTGATTTGTTTTATATTAAATCGTATGCCGTTACTTGGCTTCCTAAATCATAGGCGTAGCATCACCAAAAGTTTTTTTTTTTTTTTTTTTTTTTTTTTTTTTTTTTTAATGTGTGTGCGTGTGGGTGGGAGAATGCACATAGCATATTCTAAAGTAAAAATAGCCATGTTTCTTTAAGTTTGGCAAGAAGAAAGGTTTTAAAATGAATGATTTAATGGTTTTCTAAACAAAGTTGGGGGGGTTGGCACACGCCCCCGCCCCCTGCCCGACGATATGCTTATGTCTCAATATTGACAGTAAAATACTTTTAAAAAGTCTATGAGAAGTAGGGGAGTTTTCTCAATGTAACACTATTTTAAAACTGAATTTTGGAACTGGATTTAAGCCATCTTTAGTTAAAATGAAAACTGCTGAACTAATGCATTGTGCACAAAATGGAAAGTACTCAGTTTGCAAACCTGCATGAAGAAAACATTTTGAATATTTGGTAATGGATGATAAGTCACAAATTGTTAATCATTTGACTAGTGCTGAAATAATTTCCTCTGTTTCAAAACAAGAGGAAAACAATTCTGAAACAGAATCAAATGCTGGAGAGAAAGTTGAAAAACTTTCAGAATCTGAAGAAATTTCCATAAGAGATCAATATTTTAAATTCCTAGAAACACAAGACTGCGTAACCAAAGTAAAATTATTACCTGTTCAAAGGCTGCAAGAAAAATTATTTGTTGAGAGATTGCAAATTCTAAAACAAATCAAAATTAATATATTGTTTAACAAATAAACTTTAATGCTTTTGGTAATTTCAATTTATTTATTTTTTCTGTAAATAAATAAATTCCATTTTTTTGTTTTTTAAAGTAGTATTTGTATTTAAAAAAAGTTTTAAGCATTATATTTATGTGTTCTAGCTATATTTTAATATGTTTACTAGGGAAGTTTAATGATATAAGTGAATGATCCATATAACGCAAAATTCTATATAATGCAAAACCTTGCGTTTCGAGGTTTGCATTATAAAGATCTTCTACTGTATATATATATATGACCATAAAATATGCTTCCAAAAACTCCTAACTTCTTGTTTCTTCATCCATGAGTCTTAAAGACCATTGAATTGGAAGAACAGTAAATAAATCTCTTAAGTCCATTTATTGTCAAAACTTATGCTATAAATATTACAAAGGAAATTTAGTTGCAAAAATGAATACTAATTGTCTGCCAGTGGTCGAAATTCGACCATAAAGCATTAATTTTTTTAATTTGAGTGTGAATAAAGTTCTTCTGTCAAATAATATCTCACCATTCCATATACACTGGAACCTACTAAAGTGACCACCTTGACTAAGAGACTATCTGTTTTTAGTGACCACTTTTGTACAATTTCACTTAACAACCACCACACTTTTCTGTGAAGACGGTGTTTTTGTAAAAACTCTATTATATTTTTCTAAATGCAAAGGCAGCTCCAGCGAATGGGTCATAGGGTCATCTCCCTCAACCGACCTTGGATTTCACACATTCAGTTTGCATTTTGAACAATTTAAGCTAATCTAGAAAGTCTAGTGTGCCCCCTCCGAAAATTGAGCCTGGGCCTGTCCTCTGCTGAAAGCCTATTATGTTTGGAGTTATAAAATCTTAAAAAGTCGAATGATTCAATTCTACTTGCTGAGGCGTACCACTGATGCAGGTATATTTGGAAATTGAGTTTTTTGAAAATATATGGTAAAATAGTACCAGAATATTTTATAATGGAATTAAAATTATTTTATGGCCTGCGATTCCGGTTCAAACTTCGCAATCAATAGCATTAGGATGTATAAACTTGATGTGCATTCCTGTTCCATTGACTAATGCTTCCTTTGTATTTAAGTTTGTTATTAGTATAACGATGCAATTTACTAACTTATGTGGTGACAAACTATGGTATTTTTCTGTTAGACAGGTGCGGATCCCGCCAACTGTTTCCACCCCACCCCCGTATACAAAATAGTATTTAGATACAGAATTCAATATATACAAAAATATCAATATACTAAAAAGAAATTTGTGTGCTTATTGGTTACATAATGAGGAATTTCTGAAAACGTATGGAGTTGAATAAAAATACGAAATTAAATTAAACTTCCAAAATATGGAAAGGGATAAATAACTGGAAATCGCTTTAGGTTTATAAGCATTTTTTGCAGATCCCAATTATTTGGCAATTTTTCACTTGCTCCCGGCTAACCGAAAAAAAAAAACCACTCACAGTCAACCAATTTAAAAACTCTACTGGATAGTTACTGATTTCATTGTCATCATGGCAAATTATTTAATCATAGCTACGGTGAAATGTTCTCTATTCATCATATATTCGATTAAGCTAACATTAATGTTCAATCATCATTTTTAGGTTTTGTTATAACTGACTTCAATATGTTATCAGAGTATGTTTTCGGAAATACTTCAATACACTTCATTAATAATATTATTTTCATTCCGTCTTAATATCTAAGGTATTTCTTCAATAATAATTTTAGAGAAAATTTGCTTTGGCATACTGCCTGGCGAGTGATTATGAAGAAATTGTCGAACTGGTGCGTTTCTGAGTAGCGTCTCTTGGATAGCGATCTGCCCTGCTCGGGTCGTTTTTCCCTTGGAGGAATGAATAGTTAAATACTATTCTCTCCTCCAAGGTTTTTCCACAGCTTTAAAACATAGAATTTACAACACTTCGTGCACTTATCGCCGTCTAAAAAAAAGTTTCCTAGCACATTGCTAAAGCACATTTTAGTCATTGGCGTATCACCAAACTGGGTAATAATTCCACTTTTTGCAAATTTTGTTGTAATACTATAACCCTATAGTACTGCTGAAACTAAGTGTTGTTATTTCAAAATTGACACAACAATGGAACCATCGCCCGACTTGGTGCGAAATACTCGTGCCAAATTACTTCTCTAATTTTTTACGGTGCATTAGCATACTATACAAATTTTAACATTCGTACAAACAACTCCGTACGAACTTTAACTGTGCCGAATTTCATGGACATCTGTTCGCGCAGTGCGCTGCAAAAGGGACACAAAGGTTTTGCTTAGCATATTTATATATACATGGATGTAATAAATCATAACGATAAATCGGGAGATTTGGGGACCCTTATTTTTCTGCGGTCCCAAGCTATTGCCCCGCATGATAATCAGGCTCTGACAGGGTTGTTAAAAACCCGGGTTTTTTCCAGGGCTATAGAATCACAAGGGCTGGGTCAATCGTCTGCGAGAAGTGAAGACAGGGGGGGAATAACTGATGGCGTAGTATGGTTCGCGCGTGCGAAGGAGAAGTCGTGGAGATAATGTTTTCTCAATGACTTTTATTAGATTTTTCTCACTTAAAATGTTATCTATGGCATTGAAGATTTAGGGTGATATATTTTTAGGAAAAATTAAAACAGTTGCTTCTGTAAATCCCTGTCTATTAGTAATATATAATATACATAGGCTCTCAAAAATATATTGAAGTAGTAGAAGTCAGATTTTCTGTTTTGAGATAAAGTAATGAATATAGGATTGTTTTCTAAAAAAGAAAAGAAAGAAAGAAAATAATCATTCAAAATAAAACATGATACACCAACTTTCTATATATATATATATATATATATATATATGTGTGTGTGTGTCTTAATACCTACCAGAAAAAGATAGGCAGTTTGGCTTGAACTTAAATACGTTTCTTAAGAGAATGTACACATAGATAATAAAACAATTTACAGTAAACTTCAAAATGTTCCCGTTCTTAAGAACAGAAGCACAACCATACAAAAAATAAACATGGAGGGAAATTGAAAATAAGATTTATCTGATATTAAATGTTAAAAAATATACAGTAAAATCCATTTAAAAAAATTCCCGCTTAAAAAGTTCTTATTTGCAGTTCCCAATTTTTTTCTGTTCTTACAATGTTAAAACAACCGTTTAAAAAGTTTCGTTCCAAACACTTTCCTGCTTAAAAGGTTTTTTTTTTTCACTTCTAAGTTTACATTCAGAGCGTGTTTACATGTGACTTTCGTTTTTTGTTTTGTTTTGTTTTTAATTTTTTCCCTTTCTTATTATTGTTTGAAAAATCAATTTTAAAGACTGAAAAACTATGGCATTGGCCAGTGAAATGCTAACAGTGCATGAAATTCATGAGGTTACGGAAAATTAAGAAATGGGCTAAACTGAATACGAGGTTGCAGAAATTCTTAGTTTTTCGGTTGCTGTAATAGGACTAGAAACTTTTCACCATCTTATTAAAAGCGTTGAAGATGATAATTTTTTTGAGACGGAAGACCAATTGAAGATTGCCGATAAAAACACTAAAACTAAACTTTTTTTTTCCCTGTAAAATCGATTTCAATAATGCTTAAAGCTGATATTTTTAAAAAGATTTAATGTGAAATAGTTAATTTTATTGTTTTACTTTATTAACTAATTTTTAAGGGTGCCAAACAATTTATATAAGTACTTTCTATAATATTTTAATAAAATAAAAAGATATCGTTTAGATTCCTTAATTTTCTGCTCTCTTTATCCAGGATGCATACTTTCCTTTTTAATTTTCCAATTTCAGATGTTTTATTTTTTTTATACAGAAGGGTTCTTTTTAATTTCTGTGCCATGATTTTAAATGAACAACGATTTTCCTTCTTGCACTCTCTAACTCAATTTTTAAACTGCTGAGTTATTCTTCTAGTGCATCACAGTTTTTACAACTGTCTGTCGTTGAACTTCATTCAAGTTTACATCACCTTCATTTATTGTATCTTCTGATCGTATTTTCTTAGGACTTAAATTACTTAGTCTACTGAAAGCATCTTCCAAAACGTTCCTCCTTTTTTGCCTTTCTGATTTAGAAGTTGTTTTTTCTTCCAATTTAAAAGAAGGTAAATTAACAGTAGGAATAGCAGTATCTTTTAATATTTTTCTTATAGGCAAACCTAAAAGTTTGTTTTGTAAGTCGTCAATATAATGGCTTTCTTCGAAGTGTTCGCTGCGCATTCGAGCATTTTTGGGGTTAACCTTGCCTTTTCTTTTACATCTGCGGACCCATTCATTTTGCAATTCCAAGTTTTATGGAAACCGATGAAATAAAACTATCTTTTCTGTATTACGATACATATTACAAGTCGCAACAGCACAAGATGGCATTTCTAAAAGTGCATTTAATGCTGGTAAAATTGAGAAATTAGTTATTGGTGAATCAATAATACGCAAAAAAGAAAAGACACGTTTTGTAAATGCAGTAGAAAGTTCTTTTTCTCTTATCTCCCATCCGGTGGGAACAAGGTGACGTCACGAACATCCTTCGTGGGGTGGTCAGTTGCTTCAAAGCGGCAAGCTATCCCTCAAACGGATGACCCAGCCCTTGTAATTCTATAGCCCTGGGTTTTTTCAGAAGAAGGGATGGGGTTTCAGAATATTTGAAAAAAATTTGCTTATTACTAAATACAACTTAAAGCAAAATAATTGATCAATTATAAATAAAAATCAATTATGAATAAAATATTTAATAAATAAATTAAATCAATTATAAATATAATAAATCAATTATAAATAAAAAGTGGTTAATTTAATAGTAATAACTGATTACAATTAGTAATCATACATGAAAAAATGTATAAATCAATTACAATAACAACCCCAATCATGGTTTGCTCTTAGATAAATTGACAATTAGTCATAATTTTAACAGTGATATACTACCGCTTAGTTACAACACGATCTTCTTATGGTTAAAAAATCTATTCATTTTAATACAGATAGGCATAAAAATTTACTCTAGAAAGTTTTAATGCCTATGTGAAGTCTTTTTTTTTTTTTTTTTTTTTTTTTTTTTCCCTTAGGTAGTGGTGGTGTGGGGGGAGGTAGGTAGCTGTTTATAAACTTTACAAGTGGTGTACTGATATTAAGCAATGTATTATCTACATAATTAAAGTTGAAATTTTGAAAAAAAAAAAAGTTGGGTTTTTTCAAGTGGGCTTTTTTGAAAAACCCCACCCAGGTTTTTTCGGGTTGGGCAAAATCATAACAACCCTGGGCTCTGAGTATCATTTGAAAAATATGTGCATTCAGTATATGCAGTTTCTCTCATGGTAATCCCAGAAATAACGTAATTTTACACTCTCTCCCCATGGAGTTTCTCCGACATTTTTAATTTGCTCCGGAATTCCAATAATTAACAGAAAACTCGGATTATTCTGTCTTCAAAATTTATTTATAGAGGAAGGAAGACATTTTCAATCTTCATCCTTTTTGTAAATGACAATCTTTTAATGAACATTCCTCTATTGAAGTCTCCAATTCCTGATGATTAAAAATTAATCCTTATTTTATATATCATTTTAAATTGAATTTAGCTATTTAAATTCTTTCATGATTTTCTAAAAGTTTCAACTGATTTTTAAAGTTGTCTACTTAAAATATGTACATTAAAAATTTGTTTGTGGAATATTTGTTAATGAAAATTATAAAAATGGCTGCTTGTGCAGACAGCCATGTTGTAACATTATTACTACTGCAGTGTATGATTATCACTCCATACATAAAGTACATTGACTAATCTTTTTTTTTTGTGCGCGTGTGTCGCATGTCAAGTAAAAAAGTAAAATTTGCCTAAATTCGAAGTTATTTGTAAAAATTAATTTCCCCCCTCCCCCCCCCTTTTTTTTTCCCCTTATGGTGTCATATAAGTTTTAGGAAAGAATGCTCGTATATTTTAGACGCTAAACAATTAAACAGGTCTATTTTTATTTTTTAACTTCTATGACAAAAAATATTTTTTATTTTTAGAGTTCTTCTAGAGATTATTTATTCTTTTAATCAAAAAATAGCTTTTGATTAAAAGAATTTAATGCATAACCTTAAAAATTCTGTTCCACACCTGTATAAAACTACAAAAGAAAGAACTATAATTTCATTACAAATATTTAAAAGGGATTTACTTTTTATTTATCATTCTCGAAAAGTAATTTAACTTAAAATAAAACTAAAAATGACTTAATGTGAATTAATATTAAATGATTAAAACAGAAAAAAAAGGCACATTAAACTTACTTATGTTTGGAAAAAAATAACTCATCTATCATAGGTATCTTATCAAAAGTCATGGTTAAAATTTATTTGCTTCTGCCAGTAGTGTACACATAAAAAAAAAAAATATTTTAACTGTTCATATTTTAAGTTACATTTTTATGTGCATATATGTAAAGATTTTTAGTTTTTGTAAATTATTAGTCAATTATTAAAAATTAATTTAATGATGTGTGAAACATGTTTGTAATTTATTATTCAGATGTCATTGTATTAATGAAAAAACACACTTAATAACTAAATCAGGGTTGGCAAGATTTTGACGCATGATAGTTTTTGACGGTTTTAGCCATGGTTTAAACTGTCACGTCAGAAACCTCAAATATTGCATTTGCATTATTACAAATATTAATTGATGTCTTTAACATTGTATAAGCTACGAGTATGTGTGAAATGCTAATACTCATTTTTAAGAAATACAGTCATCTTTTACATATTTTTTATAAAACATTGTCTGGATAAAGGGAAAAAAGGAGAAAGAAAATTAATTATATATCCAGTATAGTCGAACAATATTCTATCTTAAGAGTAAAGATAGTCAAAATCTTTGGTCTTATAATATTAAAATTCTAAATTATCAATTTTAATAAAAAATTAGTTATGCTTTGTGGAAAAAAATGAACAAAACTAATAAGTATTATTTCATTGTAAAATATTTTGTTCTTTGTATCTGTAATGAATTAATCAATCAATATTTTGAAAAATAAAGCACTATAATTAGCAAAAAATGTTTACTTTGTTTACATCTGTCGCGGTTATTTTATTTATTTTTAAGAAAATAAGAGTATTTTGTGTTTTATAAGAATGTGTGCTTACTGATTACATCTAAGTTCTGAAATTTTTTTGCTAATTCTACTTCGAATATGAAACTTATACTGATAATTAATATCTTGATCTTAATTTTATTTAAATGACTGAAATTACTATGTTATTGGCTGTTGCTTAAAACCCTTCCAATTTAGGTTTTTAGATTAAATCTAAAATAAAATTAATGTTTGCTTTTAGGAAATGTTTAGCCATACCTTAATTTGAAAAACTGCTGACCATTATTTATCTAACTCTATATACAGTACCATGTACCCTATTGAAAATGATCTATCTGCCATTTATAGTTCTTTACAGGAGAAAAAAAAATCGAATACATTACACTCTATGGGCAGTCGTATTCTTACAATTCTACAATAAGTATACATAATGTTATGTATACAGTGAAATCCCTCTATAATGATATTTTGGGGGTCAAAATAATATATCGCTGTAAAGAGAATTATCGTTATAGAGAGAATCGATATTGGAACAAAAAGATTTTTGATTTTGTTCTTCATATATCCCATACCCTGCGGTATCACCAGAAAATGTTCTGTTTTCATTCAGCACACCCTCGCAAGTAATATATAATAAATAAAAGGAGAAAAATATGTTTATAGTTTTCAGTAATTTTCACAACTCACAAATTTTAGTTAAATACCCTTGCTGCCTCGCCAAGCTGAGATATAACTTTTAAGCAACCGTTTAAAAAGTTTCGTTCCAAACACTTTCCTGCTTAAAAGGTTTTTTTTTTTTTTCACTTCTAAGTTTACATTCAGAGCGTGTTTACATGTGACTTTCGTTTTTTGTTTTGTTTTGTTTTTAATTTTTTCCCTTTCTTATTATTGTTTGAAAAATCAATTTTAAAGACTGAAAAACTATGGCATTGGCCAGTGAAATGCTAACAGTGCATGAAATTCATGAGGTTACGGAAAATTAAGAAATGGGCTAAACTGAGTAAGAGGTTGCAGAAATTCTTAGTTTTTCGGTTGCTGTAATAGGACTAGAAACTTTTCACCGTCTTATTAAAAGCGTTGAAGATGATAATTTTTTTGAGACGGAAGACCAATTGAAGATTGCCGATAAAAACACTAAAACTAAACTTTTTTTTTTCCCTGTAAAATCGATTTCAATAATGCTTAAAGCTGATATTTTTAAAAAGATTTAATGTGAAATAGTTAATTTTATTGTTTTACTTTATTAACTAATTTTTAAGGGTGCCAAACAATTTATATAAGTACTTTCTATAATATTTTAATAAAATAAAAAGATATCGTTTAATAAATAAAAAGATATCGAATCGGCTTAAGCAGATTCTAGCTGAGATATAACTTTTAAATATTTATAGCATATTTGAATAACAAAAATATGTCTAAATAAATAATACCTGAATGCCACAAAAGCGTTTTTTAAAATGTGTTAGATATTAATTGAAAATACATACCCATTAATTTATCCTTATTTATTTTGCTTCATGCCTTTATCAAAATCTTTTATGATGTTGAATTTCACTTCGATAGATATTTGTTTTCTTTTAGCCATTTGCTTTCGATTTTCACTAAACAAACTTCAAAGTAAACAAAACTCATAAATGATTTAAAATATCCTCGTGTAATAATCGACCTCGATAGGATTTATCGGAGGTTAAAATTCTTACTCAAGTTCAGACAAAAGAATGTATCGTTTTCTATATCAGTTCCGGTGAAAGGAATCCTTGACCATTTTTTAATGAGGGGGATAGGAATCAAAGATGTGTCATCCAACTGCCCTTCCACCTTACGAGAAATGCACTTTCTCATTACCATAGTGTTACATCATCAAAACAAAACTTAGAAGACGTTCTTTGGCAGAGGCGTGGTCCAACCACAATGTACCTCGACTTTCTTTGTGTAGCTTTCAATGTCTGTGCATGAGTTGGGCTTCTGATGCATCGTAGAAAAAAAAATATATTGTAGTAGAGAGAATTATTGTGATGTAAGGGATAATTATTACCATCGCTGTAGAGAGAATTATCGTTTTAAAGGGTATCGTAATACAGAGAACTGTTTTACATTAATCTAAAGGGAATTCAGCCAGGACTATGAAAAAATATCGTAACGGAGAGAATTATCGTTATAGAGGATATCGTTGTAGCAAGATTCTACTGTATATTATATTTTTAAAGTTGTATCTTATAAATGTATTAAACTAATTATTATTAATGAGCTCAATTTGCATGTTAGCATAATTGTTATTTTTTTTTAATATAATTAATTTTAATTATGTATTTAGTTTAATGCAAAGTGAAAATATACTGCATATATAGTTTGACATTTTGTTCTCTTTCATTAATCAATTAGTTTTTGAGAATTTTTTACGTCTAGAATCCAACCCTGAACTAAATGCATGTTTAGTGCCGGATATCCATATCTGGCAAAATCAATATCCGTTACATCCCTAATTTCTCCCTACTCTAAAAAAAAATAACGACTGCTGTCAAAGCTTGTTGGGCTATCTCCTCCTAAACTGTGGGGATTTGAGTGTCGACTACGGTGACCAAAGATTCGAAAAATTCTGAGGAACCTGATAAGCTGACTTAAATTTCAAAAATTGAATTATTTTAGAAGATATTAATAAAAAACTGAAAAAATAAACATAATGGTCACCAGATTTGGCATAAAATCATTCATTCCTTTGCAACAAAGCATTTCCAAGTATGTAGGATCGCGTGAAATTCAAACATAATGTACAATTACCCCAATTTTACGCCAAATTAAAAAGTATATGAAATAAATAACTCAAAGTGTGTTACACAAAGTTGACAATTTTCAAATAGTAAGTTCGCTTAGACAACAGGAGTTTAGAATTAGCGACTATTCGTTTTTCCAAAACAGAATAACTAATTGTAACTGATTTTAAAAGCACCATCTTGGCATTAGGAATGATCTGGCAAAATAGTATCTTTCCAAGCAGGGTGAATCTAAGCTTCGAGTTCCAGAATGTTGGAACCCTGTATCTTGAAAATGAAAAATAATTAAAGGGCAGATTATTTTAAAGGCAGTTTGGTCCAGCTGGAGTATTTGCTACCAGTAGACATATTTGGTGACGTTAACTATGCTTATTTGCCAACGCGGCAAGATGATATAATTCGTGGTGCTAAATATACCAATCTGCAAAGGATTATGTATATGGAAATATGGATAATGGTTTTCCAGGAACCTTGCATGAGCAGTAATTATAGGTTGTGAGCATGTGTAAATTGCCAAATAATGAAAAGTTGCCTTTAGTGGCAAGCTATCCTAGCTGTTTCGTAGTTTTTATCAAAGAAAACTTATAAAGTACTGTTTCCTTGGAGCTAATTATTAACTATACATATACGCAAGTCGCCAAATAATGAAAAATCGCCATGGGTGGCAAATACGCAAGGTGTCCAATAAGTTTTACATAATTAAAAATACAGCTGAAACAGATGTTCCTGATTTTATTACGTTTTAACTCCTAATTAATATAACTTTTGAATGGCAACGTTAAATATCATTGTGTTTCTGAGGAGTGCAAATAATTTTTTCAGCGATTGTATGCGGAGTCTGCACTCAAGGTGGAGTATAGCTCAGGACCCGTAGAACACGGATTCCTATAACAAAATATCTACCGTGATATGGGGGAGTGGTCTACTGTAGTGTGAAGTTTAAATTTTTATGTACCATTGAACATGCAAGAACCAAGCAACGTGTAGCTCAGTAACATTCTATCTGATCCAATCTTAGGGTTTTTTCTGTTGAAATTATGTCTTTTTTACAAATACACCTTATCAGGGGCCGAATGATTCATACGAAAAATGAGCATAGAGAGTCTAGGGACCTTGGTCCCTAGTAAACCAAAAAAAACTTAAGTGGGTCCAGCAACTTGAGAATGGGGGCAAAGAATGGACTTCATTTAAACCAAAAAAACTTCAGTGGGTCCGACAACTCAGAAATGGGGGCGAAAAATAGTCCTTATTTAAACCAAAAAAAAAAAAAAAAAACTTCAGTGGGTCCAGCAACTCAAGAATGGGGACAAACAGTGGTCCTGTGGTATTGTTTCTAATTTAATATGTGGTGTTTTCAATCACTAATTAATTTACTTTTGTTTTAATGCTGTAATGATCTGTTTTTAATTTAAGATGTTGTATGTTTAAATCATGAAATATGATAGTCTTTGTAATTTTGTTATATCAATAGAAATGTGTTTAATAACTGTAACTAAGTTTTGCTAAATAATAACTTTAATTTTTTTTTTTTCTACTCAACTGTGTTCTACATTCTAACGATCTTTTGGGGTGTAAATTTTAAATACTTTTGACTCGCTTTAAGGCCATTTTTTGTCAACTGTTACTTTTTTTTTTTTCTTCTGTTGCAATACTGTTTTCCTTTGTTAAGTCTGGTATTTAATTATTTTTTCCCACTTCCGTCTAAATTACGTGCTTCTATCTTTAACTTATGATGTGTCAGACTATTACTCTCTTCCACTAATTTTTTGAAGATTTTCATTAAGTTTTTAGTAGGGATGTAACGGATATCCGGCTGATTTTTTGATATTCAAAATGTCGTCAGATATCCGAATCATAACTACGGGATATCCCACTTCTCTGCCAGATATCTGGCTATATACCACTAAAGTTCTATCTATAATATGCATGAGAAAGGATGGAAAATTATATTTGAACATTCTTGATAAAGTGATACATAAAACAGACAGATATTTTTCGTCTTATCGTGCAATCAAATTGATTTGCAATATCAGGCCTCTATCCAGGATTGATTTAGTGGATGAGCCTGAAAATAACGTGGGTAGGCACTATTTTTGAATAAAATCTATGGCTTTTGAAGAACTTTAGACTAAAATAAAACTAAAGGGAAATTATTGTTTAACTCATTGACTATAACAAAATTTCATTGACAAAAAATGTAACCCATTAATTATAGTTTCAAGACAACTAAAGGAAATTAAACTGCAACTATTTTCATTTTTTGAATTCATCTAGCTTGTATTAAAGGCAGGCTCAGTACATAATTCTGAAGAGGGGTATGCAGCTTGTATGCGCACA
Organism: Cheiracanthium punctorium; assembly: GCA_038373885.1. Classification (NCBI taxonomy): domain Eukaryota; kingdom Metazoa; phylum Arthropoda; class Arachnida; order Araneae; family Cheiracanthiidae; genus Cheiracanthium; species Cheiracanthium punctorium. The sequence continues at coordinate 151,033 of JAWZYV010012406.1, read as the reverse complement.
CATGACTACAAGTTGGTGCAGTATCATTGTATACTATTATGCCAAAAAAAAAAAGAACTTTTTACAAAACTTTGAATCAATAAGTTTTTTTTGTTAGAAGTTTTATTTAAAAGATGAAGTTAACAATTTTAGAATTTTTAAAAAATTAAGTTTTTTTCCCCTAAAGAAATTTAAGTTTGTGTTATGTTAGGGCACTATGAGGAAGTTATGTCAGCTTGATTTTATTTTAGGAATCCATGTATTTGTCATAAATTATGCGCCACATGATATATACATATTTTTCTGAGATATATGGGTCTATCATGGTGGTTGTTAATGTAATGAAAGCTTTAAATACTGTATATAATAAATTTTTTAGTTATTTATCCTCATGTAAAATTTTGGCTGATAAGTATTTTCTCATATTTTGGCTGACATTTTCCTTTAATTTTCATAACGATCTTTTATTTCTTGAAGTAAACTGTTCTAACATCACAAATGTAACATTTTTAAATATTTTTCTGACTGACTAGTAAACTGTTCTAACATCACAAATATAACATTTCTAACTATTTTACTAACTTTTAAATATTTTTCAAATATTATAACGAAGTTGCATTGTTCTTGGAATGTCATTTGGAAGATCGGGCAGCCATGCCAATCTTAGCCTCCGTACACCTGTTAAAACGAAGTTGGTGTTGCTAGATCAACAAAGAATCACCTATTGTTGCAGATGTTCATGATTCATTCATGTGAAAATAATTAATTTTAAAAGGACATAATAATTGCTGAAAGATGGACAATTATTGTCTGGATTGTATTACTCCAAAACAAAACTTTTTTGTATTAATTATGCTTGTAAGTTCACACTATTTAACCAATTAACTTGAAATTTTGCACATGTATTTAAAACAATATAGAAGACTATGCAACTTTAAAATTCTAAAAATCTATGCTCTCATTTTTTCATAAATTTCAGATCCAGAAAGCATCCATATATCTGATAGAATGGGAAAATAAAGAACTTCTCACACATTTAACTGTAATAATACTTAATGACTATTTAAATAAGAGACAAGTTACATTGATGATAAGTCCAGGATTGGCCAAGTTTCTTCCAAAGCAGAAAATGTATCTTGTCAGAGCTGTAAAATTTTTAACTGTTTATTTGCTTTATAAGCTGTTATTAATTATGTTCTGTTCCTGCTGTTATAGGGAATCATTAAAGCCTGTCGAAGCTATAATTATTAATATTTACTGATTTTTAATATTAAATAAATACTTTATATTTACCTTTGTTTATTTTTTATTATAGGTAAAGAAAATATGCATGTTATACAAGTTCCAACATCACCTAGTTTTTTGAAACCTAAGCCAATAAAACTTAGAAAGAAGTGTAATAAACCTATTGCACCTGTGCCTCTAAAAAGTGTTGATGTGAATGTAAATAAAGAAAGTCTTGGATATTTGATAAAGTCTCCAAAGATTCCTATCAATCCCTTTCGGTAAGATGCCATCTATGATAAGTCTGTCTTAGCTAACTTAGTATTAATTAAAATTTCTCTTAAATAGAAGTATTTTTTGATCTCTTGAACAAACACCTCTTTTGAACGAAAACCTTTCTAGGTGAGAAAATGTAATCACCTGCGATTTTCTGTAAGTCAGATTCTATAATATAAAAAGCTTAGTTAAAATGTAAAAATCTTTTTGGTTATAGTTCAAAATGATTATTATGAAATATGAGAACATTTTTTGTTGTTGTGTGTTTAACTAAGTAATTAACCTATTCAGATCTTACGATTTCTTAAAGCTGAAATAAAACTCTAGTTTCTTTTATTTTTGATACCTAAAATTCACTATCAGAATGTTTTAGTTTAACTTTACTTGTAAAGTTTTCACAGAAATTTTTTTTGCATCAATAAGTCTGGAACCATTGGTTTACATCATACACCAGATTCTCTTTTTATACATTGGATATACTCCTAGCAATAGAGTGCAAAAAAAAAAAATACTTAAATAAGGAATAATGGGGGATAAACCTCATTGTATAAACCATCACATTTACCTCTCTGTGCATGCTGAGTTCAATATAAAAATTCCCAAAGAAAAGAATATAGTATTGCCATTACACATTGGCAAAATAAAAGTTGAAAAAATTGATTTAAAAAAGTAAATAAATAAACATGTCAAAAGAGAATACAGCATATCTATATATATAAATATGCTAAGGAAAATCTTTGTGCCTCTTTTGCAGCACATAGCATGAACAGAGGAGTGTGAGATTTGGAACAATTAAAGTTCGTATGGAGGTGTTTTTTTATTTAATGATAAAATTTTTGTGTAATATGTTCATGCCCTATTAAAAAAAAAGAGAGACGTAAATTTGCGTGCAGTATTTTGCACCAAGTCTGGCGATGGTTTCATTGTTGAGTGTCATTTTTGAAATAACAGTGTAGGTTACAGCAATACTAGAGTTACAGTATTCCAACAAAATTATCAAAAAAGGAAATTATTGCCTGTTTGATGAAAATATTAAAATACATCAGCAGTCAGGAGATGAAAATAATATTAATGAGGTGCATAAAAAAATTAAAATAAACAAGGAAATGTCAAAATTTTCATTACCGCTTTTATGGCTTAGCCAAGTTATACTTCATTTTTCCTATCGTTTACACTTTTTGGTACTTGCGTATTATCCCAGCGGTCATTCCTGCCAAACTATTTTTTCATCAAATGTGCTTGCAAACTGTTGCCAATCATATTCCAAGCCATCAATAATTTCATGTATACGGCATTTATCTTGGCAAAAAATCGCTCGTCTTGGCGGACTGCCGGGATAATACTCAAGTACCCATTTTTCAAATTGCTGGAAAATTAATGCATAATGGCGTACTTGCACACGCTTGCAGCTGACGTAATAGAACAAAATAAAGAAAAGTTCTAAGCAATGGTTACAGATGTATACTCTTTGACAAAAAAATAATAATAATAAGTTCAAATTTAAAAATTTAATATATTACAGTTGAATTTTGACAACTGGGCGATCACTTGTATCTATTAATTTGTGACTGTCCATTTTTCTTGGCTGCTAATTTAATTGTGTGTTATTAACAGAAACTATTTCGCTCTGTTTCATTTAAACCAGAAGACAGATTTTATTGGTTGGATTGATATTAATGTGCATTGTATTAATTTATTGTGATTATGACTTACCACTGTTTTGATTTTCTATTTAGCTGCCAAGATAACAAACGTAAAAGGGAACCTGAAAGTATTGATGAGGATTCTAATTCACTATTATGGAAACGCACAAATAATAAGTCTCATAATGAAATTCATAATGAAGTAAGTTTATCTCTAGAATTATTTCTTCACTAAAACTTCATAAAAAGTAAGATCCCTCCCTCTCCCAGAAAAGATATAAATAAATAAATAAAAGCTCTGCATCTATGGTACGTACTTTTTATTCATTTTGAGCTAAACATGACAAATTATGCTGCAGTGAATTCTAATTTTTACAAAACTAGAAATATCACCAATTATTCATCCCATCTGATTTATGGGAAATATGTTGTTATTTTTAAAAGGATTGCATTTAAATAATTGACTACATCAGTAACAGAATGTAAGAACATTAAAATAACCGAATGTAAGTTACTAAAAATATGAATAAAAATCCTATCAAGTAACTGAAAGTAAATTGTTTGTCAATTGAAACTTGTACTCTTGACTACCTAAATGCATCATACTGTATTTTATATATATATGTATATAATTTATACAGTAGACACCATTATAACGTGCTCTCAAGGGACCTAAAAAGTTGTACGTTATAAGAAATACCGGCAGTAAGATTCAATATTACACAAAAAAGAAAGTTAGCTCATAATTTCACTTTAATATGTGTTTTAAACAGGTCTGATATTTTAAAATTTAAATTAAAAACAGAGAAAATTTTTTATTACTAACAATTTTTTAAGATAAATAATCTGTAATTTTCTTTTGTTTTAAATGAGCAGATGCTACTTTAAAGATACCATTTTGGATATCCATAATAGACTTTTGTAGAATCTCTGCATCATCACTTCGGCATTCAAAAAATCGTAATAATGTTTTTGCAGCATGTAATGCGTCTGGCATGGTTAGTATAGGCTCCTTTGTTTCTTCTTCACTATCATCAGAATTATTACAGCAAGGCTTTTGAGAAGGCATTTACATTGATGAATGATAAAGAGAAAACATGGTCTTGTTCTTAGCCCTGCCTAGCAGGAGGAAAAGATAAAAGATCGCTCCCTTCATTCATACACAATTTATCTCGCTATAGATTCTGAAAACTGACAATGTTTTTGAATGTACTGAAATTTCCGAGAAAAGGGACATAAAATACTTAAGAAAAGCAAAATTTAATTTTTGGCTTGGGTATAAAATGTGCATTATAGCCGAAGTATGTACTTTTGTTAAGTACATTTTAGCCAAAGTTAAACAACGTTATAAATATAGTAGTACTTCAGTTGGGACCTAGCTTCTAGGTACGCCATATTCCAGGTCCGTTATAACCGGTGCGCACTGTATATATATATATAGGTACAGGGTGTCCCAAAAAGGTGATAACATGCTTTAATTCTTTATCAAGTAGAGATAAGTGGGTAGTGTAAATTGAAAAAATGTTAAAAAGAAGGCCGGATGTCAAATGATCTCATTTCTGAAATTACAATAGAAAATATTTTTTTTTTCCACTCTAGCAATAAACATTTGCATTCAAAATCATGTATAGCTCCCTATCATCTTTCTTTAAAGATATCTCTGAGACATTCTATGATGAAAGGCTAAAGTTTGGTACATCCCCAGTTGTAGAATTTTCTACATCAGTCTGCAATGCAGATTTAAAAATAGCAAAATAGTCTGCAAGGTAATCTTGGTTGAAAAGTGGAAACTCGTGCGAAATATTTTGATGAAATAATCGTTATTTATTGAAAATATAGTAATTTTAAATTTTAACTGCTGATTCAAAAGTTATTATAATGGCTTGCAATGAACGAAAATATGTTTTTCACAAAAAGCATGGAGAAATAATTGCATATTAAATCCCTGGATGCAGTCGTTGATATTGCGCTTTAACAAGAACTATTTTATTTATTAAAAATATGTAATTTTAAATGTTGATATAAAAGCTAATACAGTGACATGCAGTGAATGAAAATACAACTACAGTGGAACCCCGATCTATCATTCCCGCATTTGTCGTTTTCCTGTATTGATCATTTTATTTCTATGGTCCCTGCACAAACTGCATTTAAATAACATTAACAAAACCCGCATGTATTGTTCGTCAAAAATTCGCTTTCCCGCATTCTTCATTGTAAAATGTTTCTACTGACCGAAATGAAATTGAAGATCAAGTGGATCAATACGGCTTACAAATCTAATTACTTCCTGGTATGATATCTGGGGTTGACGATGGTATAGATGAAGAGTTCTCACATCCAGCAGGGATGTGTATGCTGTGAAATGTAGTGATTATATTTGCATTGATTTAGAAGTAGCAACGTGCAGTATCCTAAGAATGGAAGAAATGTGAAGCAGAAAATGAAAATAATTGCGAAGAAGCTGAGAATAATATTGCCAATGAGACTGGGCCAACGCTAGTGCCTAGTTTATCCTACGCAATAACAGTATTTGAAATTATTGTATGACTTTTATATACAGACATGAATACACATAAAAAGACCCCCAAAAAATTGCAAATCTTGAAAATTTTGTTTAATTAAAAGATTAACGAAAAATCCAGTGTAGAATTACTGATTTTTTCAGAATAAGTATCACTTAATTTCTACACAACTTCAATTTGTTTCTTTTACAGTTTGGTAATAAATTTTTGGTATACTGTATACATTGTGTGTATTCATAAATACTGTTTTCTTCGAATTTTGACTTTAGCCTGCCTTCATTGTTTTCCCGCATGCATCGTTTTTTACCACGTACCCCTTGAAAAATGATAGATCGAAGTTCTGTATTCTCAAAAAGGATGGGGGAAAATTGCGTACGAAATCACTGACGCAATCGGCAATATCTGTGCGGCTAAAATGATTAAATTCTGCACAAAAGATTAAATATTGGGCTTTGTGCAAAATGGAATTACATGTTATATTGCGGCCTATTATCTAGGACGAAGTGGGAATTGTCCACTGTGGGGGACTTTCTAAGCAGTTCTAGCCCATATTTATGCAAAGTTTCGAAGGAAAGCACAGAAAACTCCGAATGGCTAGGTCGATGGACTTGACCTGGGTTTGAACCAGGCACCTTCTGTCTTCCAGTTGAAAGCGGAAATGCACTCTGCCAGTGGTAGGGCTGGGCTTTGCACGAATCTAAATTGCTAATCTACAATTCTGACAAAGTTTGCATGAACAGCATTGTGGAGAAGTAGCTTTACGTGCGAGCATAGTCTTCGGACATAGCGCACAATTGGCATGACATCATCACGTAATAATAGTCAATGGAGCAGCCAATGTGAACCTAAAATAGTCTGCAGGCCTTCTCAAGAATCTGCGACGGGCATCACCCTGTCGCACGGTTTCTGCGACCGGGGGTACATCACCTCATTAGTGTATGGGGCATATTTTACTAACTGGGAATGTTTTTGTATATGGGTCATATGCAAACTTAAAAAGAGTAACTTTATGGAAATTAACAAGAGGATTTTTTTTCTTAAAGGAGTCTTATTTCTGACCTTATTTTGAACAGTTTTTCAATTTACACTGTCCTCTTATCTCTAACAGATAAAGAATTAAAGCCTGTTGCCACCTTTTTGGAACACCCTGTGTGTATATATATATATATATATATAAATAATTAAATCTTATATAAAAGTAATTAAAAATACAGTAATTACACACGCTACATAGCGCTTATGGAAGCTGCTTAATGGAAAACATGTGTATAATATTTTAGCATATATTAAAAAATGCCCCCCCAGGCTAGCCATTGTTATAGAATTAATGCATAAAATGCAATGTCTCATCAGAGGGAGAATTGCACAACACCAAAACCATAGGTTTCTGACTCACAGCCTGAGGTTTTGTCAAGGAAATGTGTTATAAGTACAAGCCGTATTCAGTAGAAATTACTATAAATATATTTAAACTGCTTCAAATGTGTTTAAATTGTTACGAGGCAATTAAACATTCACTCCGCTTACGGCAAACCTCAGAGGTGTGATTCTCCCTTACCTATGGGGAAAAAATAGAAAATTTACTTACAAATTACACCAAAAAGCCATAGCTTGCAAACGTGTAACACAGAAAAAATAACAAGCAGGGATGAGATTCTTCAGCTTTTTAGCTGATTTCAGCTTTTTGTGAATAAAGAGGAAATCACATTTTTTTGTCTTTTTTCTCTGAAAATTCTGTTTTTTCTGTGAATTCCTGATTTTAGTTATTAGTTAACTGTGTGATATTTTTATCTTCTAGCATGTTCCAATGTTTTTCTTCTCTTAAAACTTCTTTCACATTAATTAGATATAAATGTCACATGTACAAATTTTTGTTCTCGTATGATTTCAGCTTTTTTGCTCTTTTGCCAATCTCATCCCTGAACAAGGTAATGATAGTTCCAGAATCCCAAGAATCATAGCCAAACTTCTATCCAATCAGCATGCAGTGTGTCTGTTGCCAAATTTCAACAACTTGTACTTCCCTGAGGTTCTGACATGTTACATGTCAGCAATTCTCCCTCTTATGAGATATTGCATTTTATGCATTAATTCTATAACAACGGCTAGCCTGGGGGGCATTTTTTTAATATATGCTAAAATATACATATATATATATTAATGTTCAACAAAGAAAAGTTTATTATAAAAAACAGTGTAAATAAAATGTTGAACTGAACATTTCACTGAAATGGAATATTGTTTAGTTATAATTGGAGATCTATGTCAAAATAACTTCTTTTTTTTTCCCTCATTTCTACTACTCTTTATCAATAAAGTAGTGAATCTCTTAGATTGTTAACATTCTTACATATTAAGAAAAATCAGTCTTAATTATTTTAATTAACTTGTTTATTATGTAATAAAATTAATATATTTGTAATGAAAAGATATACAGTCAGCTCCAAGTATAGTGAGCCTGGATGTAGTGAACTTTCTACTATAATGAATGCATTTCACTAGTCTTGATTCATATACGTGAATCAAGACTTGTTAAATCTTCATAGTATTTTTCGGTTTTAGTGGACCATTACTTTGTTTGTAATGAGCTTAAAAATTTTTGAATGGCAGAGGTGATGTTGTTCAATTTCTACGAAGAGTATTTCTTTCGTGTTCGAATAGAAAGAAAGAGAATCAAGCACCTGTTCTGAAATACAGGTGAATTGCCAGTGTTTAGGCAAACTTACTTAGCTAAACAAAGGGGGAGGAAAGAGTCATAATTTTATTCATTGTTTTAATGCATTCTGATCTTTAAGAGCATTCATTAACAAAAGCAAGTACTTTTGCAAGTGAACTGAAAACAGAAATTTTGCTCTTGATCTTGGACGATTTTATTTTCCATTCCCAATGCAATATTACAGGTTAAAAGCGGCAGCACCTTTTGCAAACTGAATGGAATGAACATTATTACCATAAATTGGATTAATTATGTTTGCTTTGCTTAAAAAATATTTCTATACCATAAATGCAATCAGTTATCTTTAATTACATTATAAACTTTAAGTATTTGCATAAAATACTATTTTCTAGTTTTGTTTTGTATTAAGTTTTATTGTTCAACATGGGGAAACGTCCATTTTAGCAAACTTCCTACATACGGCAACAAATTTTGCCAGTCCCCAGAGGTTCCCTATAGCCAGAGTTGACTGTACATGTAAAGCTGGGGTCATATTTGGAATTTGTAGATCGACATGTACGATTAACTGTTCAGGTCTCATGTGGAATTTTCTGTGTTTTTTTTTTTTTTTTTAAATACAATTAGAAAATAATCAAAACAAGTAATTATAAAGCATTGTTTCGACAAGTATATTAGTCCCTTCTGACATGAGTAGCATTATTTTTATTATGTATTCTGATATGACCAAATGTGAAAGAATAGGCAAGTGGACTTCATGAGGGAAAAATGTTTTGTTCTGGTATATTTATTGTAGTTTTTAGTTTATGTAAATCAATTTAGCGAAAAAATATTTCCTAAAGATTAAACACTTTTTTTTTTTTTTTTTTTTAAGAATAACAAGTTTTAGTTATGAAGTATAAATATATATAGACTAGCAGGGTATCCCCGCTAGCAAGAGGGGACATGCAACCAGTGTTATCATATATACCAGTCTCAAATAATGTCCAATTTTAAATCTAAGCCTCACCAAAGTGTTAACATACACCATTTTGCAAGATTTTGTTCAGGGAATCGTTCGAAGCATTGACTTAACAGCAATCAAAATGGGTGTATCTGTCACTTATATGGTTCAATTGCCAAAAAGTAAAGCAGGCATTTATTTGAAAATTTGCAGCATTTTTTAAATTATCAACAACGTATAACATTTTTCATTCATCATTAACTCCGATGTATTAAATGCGAAGATTTCAATTTTCTTAAATTTGGCGGAACTTAAATCAATTTACTCAATTTGGCGAGAATTCTGAAGATAGATCACTTGAAATCCCTTAATAACTGCATTATTTCTGCATGGATAATTAAAATAATAAAACCTATACACTTGTTTTCAAAAAGGCTATTTCCTTAAGCTCTCAGTAAATTGCGCCAAGCCTAAAACTATGCAAACCGCTAGAACTCACTTTCTCAAAATCAGCATATCAGCCATTTTATTTCTCACCAAACTAAAAAATTTTACATATTAGCCTCGAAAACATTCAATCCTTATTGTTTTGTGTATAAAACACTTCATTCCTGCTCCGATTTCCCATGCACACGATATTATAATTTTAAAAAATAACCTTACAAATACAAACTAACAAAAAAAAATCATTATTATACTTTTATTTTTACTTTAAGAATTTAAAACATTTTTTCGGCAAAATCGCCACACATGGCAATCACGATATTTATTTCACACTTTTTTCACTACATGGGTTACAATTACGGAAAGCTTTCTGCATGGAAAACATTAAAAAATCTCTTAAACTCTGGGAACGGGTGGAGTTTCAAAGTTTTAAAGTGGACTATCATTTATTCTATATTACTTTATACATCTGTGCAAAATTTCAGGCTGATAGGTCCATTTTTGTGGATTTTTATACTAAACAAACTGACAAGCAGAATTTCATTTTTATTTATAAGGATATATTATCTTTTTTGCCCTAGGTTTTAACATATACTTCTCCAGTTGCTCCTCATCTGTTAGATGAAAATACTATGCCACCTTTTTCATTGCCTTTGTCACAACCAGGTCAATCAAATGTATGTGAAGTAAGTATATTCATTTTATATAATTCATTGGTACAGACTAATGAATGGTCTTCTACTTAAAGAATAAATGCAATATATTATTTGTCATTTTGTATTGTATAAATTGACACAGTCACTTTCATTCAAACTAATTGGAGTTCACTCCATCTCCATTTGATACTAGCACACCTTTTCATCAAATATACAAACTTTGTTAGACTTGGCCTTGGACCACTCTGCCTGTTTTTGTTTATTTTAAGCATATATATAGTCTGGAAGGTAGAATTATAAATGTTAAAAGTGCCAAATTGACAGTTGTCAAACTGAAGCTTATATCAGTTTTAGTTAATAATTTTTTTTGTTTTTCTGCACTTATTTTCATTTGCTATTTTTCTTCTAGGCTTGGAGTTTTTCAAAAACTAAAATTTATATTTTTACTTTCGTTATATGTACTACAAAAATATTAACATTTAACTTTAATAATTATTTTTACTGTAGAATGTATTCATATTGTTAATTTTTCCCTTATCAAAAGTTTGGGTGTTTATTTAACTATTTCAACACATTCTTAAGCTTTTAATATCTATTTTAGTGTATTATCTCTCTATTCTAAAAGAAGTAATGGCTGCTGCCGCTGTCAGAAGCTTGTTGTGTTATCTTCTCCAATGTGCCGTATTAGGGGGTTTGAGTTTCAAAAAAGGTGTCCACGAATTCGGAATACTCCGGGGAAGCTGATAAGCTGACTTAAATTTTGAAATTTGAATTATTTTAGAAAATATTAATAAAAAACTGAAAAAATAAGAATAATGGTGGACAGGCTTGACAATTTTCGCTAGCATAAAATCGTTCATGCCTTTCAACAAAGAGATTCCTGCGTGAAATTAACAAACAGGAAGTAGAATTAGTGAATCAGATAGTGAGTTCCCTTAGATAACAGGAGTTTAGAATTACTGATTATTAGTTTTTCCAAAACAGAATAACTGATTTTAGCTGATTTAAAAAGTGCCATTTTGGCATCAGGTGCAGGTACGATCTGGCAAAAGACGATCACTCCAAGCAGGGTGAATCTAAACCGTGTTTTCCAAAATGTTAGCACCCAGTACCTAGAAAATGAAAAATAATTAAAGTGCAGATTATTTTAAGCCGTTTAGGTTCAGCTTGCGTATTTGCTACCAGTAGAAATATTTGGCGGCATCAACTATGTCATTGTAGCAGTTATAGTACAGCTTGGATATTTACCAGGGCAATGAGATGATATATTTCGTGGTGCTAAATACGCCAATCTGCAAAGGATTATGTATATGAATATATAGATAAGGTTTTCCCGGTAACCTTACATGCAATAATTATCAGTTATGAGCGTGTGTAAATTGCCAAATAATGAAAAGTTGTCATTGGTGGCAAGCTGTTACGTAGTTTTTATCATGAAAAACATATTAAATACTGTTTTCTTTGAACTAATTATCAACTATACATATGCATAAGTTGCCAAATTATGAAAAATTGCCATGGGTGGCAAATATACAAGGTTTTCTGTAATTAAAAGTGTGAAGTTTCAATTTTTATTTTTCAAAAAGCATGCAAAAACCAAGCTTGGTAACGTTCTATCTGATCCAATCTTTGGTCTTTTTTTATTGTGCCCTTTTTAACGAATGCACCTTATTAGGGGCCAAATGCATCATACAAAAAGCAAGCCTAGGGGCCTTGACCCCCAGTTTAAAAAAAAAAAAAATAAAATAAAAACTTGCCCAGTTGTGCAGAAGATTTGACTGCAGTTTGAATTTAGATTTATTACTGTATATAAAGAAATAAATTTTCCTGGGTGTTTTTTTTTCTTTTTTCTTCCAATATCTAATTGTAATTATTTTTTACAAAATACTTTTTTTTTTTTTTTTTTTTTTTTTTTTTAGAAAATTGAAAAGACTAAATCAAAAAATATTCCTGTGGATTGGTGCCTAAAAACAAAAATTCGATTTACATCATCATTGCCTTTTCCAAGTCGTAGACTCAAAACATTTGAAGAAGTCAATGGAACAGTAGGATTTGTAAGATGCTTATATTCCGGTGAAGCTACTAATAAGGTTTGTTAACTTTTTTTATTATTTGTTAGAAATTTTCAAGATTCAGTTCAATTAAGCAACTTATCAAAGGGGGGAAAGTAGGGATGTAACGGATAGTGATTTTGCCATGTATCGAATATCTGAAGCTCTCTTGGTTGCCGGATATGGGTACCTGGCCAGATATCTGATTGCATATCCGGCACTAAACATGTATTTTGTTATCAAGTATGTTTTTTCAGTTTTTTTTTTTATATAATGACATGAGAACAATAAATTGCAAACATGTTTCTCACATCATCAAAGTATTTTTTAATAATTGACTTATAATTTGCAAAAACTAAGTATCTTTACATATATGTACATAAAAAATGTTATTTAAAATGTAAAAAGTTAAAATATTCTTTTTATATATGCACTACTTGAAGACGCGAATAAATTTTAACCATGATGACACATTTATTAATATATCTATAATTGCAGATTATTTTCACAAAGAAATGCATGCTTTTTTTATTTATTTAAGAAGTAATTTTGATAAGATACCCAGTGATGTCGCTAGACTTTAGAAGGGATGGGTCCTTGGGCCCAGGACTTCCAAATTTCTGGGTGCTTTTTATATAAAAGCATTTGGTTAATTTCACAGCTGATATTATCACGTCTCACCAATTTTAGTATGCCGACGTGTATGAATATCTTATTTATAAATAACATAAAACTACTATTTAAAAATGAAAAATTATAATTAATAAAGAAAAATTTGTTGTGACATGCATGGCATTTTATTCAGTTATTTCATACACATAATAATAATTATGGGTATGGAATATTGAAATTTAAACAAGTATTTAAATAAAAAGAAATGGATGAAAAATATGATAAACTCGTGAGTGCAGAAAAATAAATAAAACCAGGACGCTGAAAATACAGAAGAAAAAATATTTTTATTGCTTTCTGACTCCTCTGCATGTTTTAGTTGAATTAAAAATGTCAGTAGCTCTTTTGATAATTGGCTGTGACTGAGAGAGTTAAGTTTTTCCTTGAACTGAAATCATTAATTTTTTTTTTTACTTTTCTTCAGACATTCGATTTCTTGCATTAGTTTTTACTTGTTTCATTGCTGAAAATCCTCTTTTGGCATCCTCGTTGGCAGAACTTACAATTTTAGCTAACTTAACAAATTCTGGAAGTTCATCTTCATATTGAAAAAGATAAGTTTTGACATAAAATCACTCATATTTAAAGCTAAGTGTTTAAAATACCGAAAATCTTTTCTTAAAATATCTTCAGAAATCATACATCCATTATGAGTATATTTAATGTTCAAGTTCTTTTCCTCCATAGCTTTGCAAATCATCGGTACTTGTTGGTTAGTTGAAGGGATTAAAGATTGCATCCAAAATGATTGTAATAAATCTAATGCTTCCTCTAGAAAATGATATTTTAAATTTATGAAAAAAATATTTTTTTTTTTTCCCAATCCCATCATTGATTTTTTTGTATTTGACGTGCTATAGTGCATAAGCGACATCACTGGATACATATGATAGATGAATTATTTTTTTCCAGGCATAAGGGGGGCAAGGTGGGGCACTTGCCCCCCATAGAAATTTAGATCAATGTCTCATGATGAAAAAAATGGCAGAAGCAGAACTAAATTTGTTAAAAGTTTTAAATTTGCCCCCCCTCTAGAAAAAATTTTTGAAGTTTGCCCCCCACCCCACCCCACCCCCTAGAAAAATTCCTACGGGTGCCCATGCCAAGCATGGGTTTAATACCTTTTTTTCTGTTTTAATAATTGAATATTAATTTGCATTAAGTCATTTTTAGTTTTATTTTAAGTTAAATTACTTTTAGAGATTGATAAGTAAAAAGTAAATCCCTTTTAAATATTTATAATGAAATTATGATTCTTCCTTTTGTAGTTTTATACAGGTATTAAACAGAATTTTTCAGGTTATGCTTTAAATTTCTTTAATCGAATTTTTTTTAAACTACCAGTTAAAAAACAAATAGATTTGTTTAATCATTTAAGCTTTTAAAATAAACGAGCATTCTTTCACTAAACAAAATTTTATATGGCACTATAAGGGGGGGGAAATGGGAGGAGGAGGGTAAATTCATTTTTTTTAAATCGCTTCAAACATTAGTTTCTAAATTTTAGGTTAATTATACTTTTTTACTCTTGATTTCGACATTCTGACACATACACACACACTCCAAAAAAAAAAAAAAAAATTAGTCAAAGTACTTAATGTATGGAGTGATAATCATACACAATACTGTAGTAGTAACTAAAACAGCAATTTTAAGCTAGTGAAATACCATACTGCAACATGGCTGTCTGCACAAGCAGCCATGTTATAATTTTCATTAATAAATATTTCACAAACACATTTTAAATGTGCATATTTTAAGTAGACTTGACTTTAAAAATCAATTAAAACTTGCAGAAATTCATAAATGAATTTAAATAACTAAATTCATTTAAAAATATGTGAAATAAAGGTTAATTTTTAATCATTAGGTATTGGAGACTTCAATAAAGGAATGCTCAGTAAAAGATTGTCATTTAGAAAGAGGATGAAGATTGAAAATTTCTCTCTGCCCCTGTAAATAAATTTTGAAGACAGAGTAATTGGAGGTTTTTTTTTTTTTTTAATTGTTGGATTTCTGAAGTAAATTAAAAATATCGGAGAAACTCCATTGGGAGAGAGGATAAAATTACATTATTTCTGGGACTATCATGAGAGAAATCACATATACTGAATGCACATATTTTTCAAATGATACTAAACAATGCTTATAATTATACTTCCCCTATAAACAGCAGTCTACAGCCGAAAAGGATGAGAAGGTCGCCTCCAAATTTGCACATAGACATGACATGAGATGTGCTTAAGGGTTTTTTGTTTGTTTGTTCAGAAAATGTCTGCTAAGCGGCACTTTGCAGCATGAAATCAACTCTAAATATTAGCCTAACTAGTTTAAATGTACTCAAAAACTACTGAATAAATGATGAAATTGTGTGCTTATTTTGAATGATCCATTTCCAGTGTTAAATTTGCTGTTTTTTCAGTTAAAAAATATATCCCTCTGTTTTATGTATTACTTCATCATTATCAACTTATCAGCGAAGTATCAAGAATGTTCAAATATAATTTTCTATCCTGTCCTAATGCATATAATAGATAGAACTTAAGTATTATATGGCCAGATATCCAGCAAAGAAGTTGGATATCCAACAGTATTTCGGATATTGAAAAATCAGTCTGATACCAGATACTTGCAAGGTATCCGCTACATCCATAGAAAAAAGCAACTCTAGAATTATGTCTAGTGCTTTTCTTCCAACTTTTTCTAGTTCTTCAGGTCCAATTATACATGGCTGTTTCATAATGCTATCCAGAGTTAATATGATGTGAATCTAAACAGATAAAAATTAAACTATAAAATGTTGATTTCTTTAGTTACTAAAAATACTTTAAACTATTTTAAACAAGAAAAGTAGTACTGAGTATATACTAAATAGTGCTACATATGTAATGTTGTCAGCATTACAAAATTTACTTTTGTTGTATCTTCTACCACTGCAGGCCATTTCTTAACACTTGCACTAGTTTATTCACATTCTTTCAAGTTACAAAAATGCTTAGTTAACAGTTTTCATCTATAAAGTCAGATAATGAACATATTGTAACTCTATGTATTAATTTTACTATAGGCATCTGACATACATTCAAGTCATGGCTCAAAGTTTTTTCAAAGGTGCTTAGTGTGGATGCATCCATATCTTCCTTGGTTGAATATGTTTCCTCGTTCAGATGATAAAACAATGAAACAAAGCAGGTAAGTTAGTCTTCTCTTCCTTCAGTAAAACTTCTATCTCCTACTGTAATTTCTTATTCTTTTTTTTTTTTTTTTTCTTCCTCTAAATGTATAGAAATTTAAAGTCCCTTATATGAAAAGAAGAAATTATTAGTTTTACAACATATTTTATAGGAATTGTTCCCACCTGAAGGAAAGGCAAATAATGTTACTGACATTATTTGCTGTCTCCGTCATTTGATTATTCAAATGATGTAAAAAATATTACTAAAACACTTTAGGAAGTTGCTCAGAAAAACCTAATTTAATGACTACAGAACTTTAATGATACCTTGCTCAGAGTTGCCAACTCTCCCGATTTTGGCAAAAGACTCCCTTTTTTCTATTGATCTCCCACCAACCTGATTTTGGATACGTTTCTCCTGATTTTTGATAATTTGTTCATTTTCTCACAATTTTTATCATTCGTCACATAAAAAATGCAATTTTCCAAATCAAAATCATATTTAAAAGTTCAGCCATGGCAAGCAATCCTTTTCGGCATTTTTTCCTTTCCTGCAATCAAACTAATTTCAGAAAGCCACGTCTATGTGACATAAAAAAATTCAGGCTTCTCCGAGAAATGTATAATGGAGAAAGAGGTGCAGCTCATGTTCTAAAGCATTCCAATTTCTATCTTTTTCCATCACTCTTTTAAAAATATTTTTTTTTCGTTGTTTTGTTTAATATTCCAATGTCTTAAGAGTAAAAATAGATAGTGATTAAGTCACTAACAGGACATATGACACAAAGTTAATTTTTGTCTTCCCCCCCCCCCCCCCCCCAAAAAAAAAAAAAAAAAAAAAAACTCCAAATTGCATCAAACATGCTTTTTTTCTCTCCAAAAAGTAGTTTCAGCTGATACGTCCCCAATTATTTTAATTATTTAATTTATTTATTTTTTTGTCATCAAAAACAAGTCTCCTGATTTTTAAAATAAAATCTCCTGAATTTTGCCTCTGCCGGGTTGGCAACTGTTTGCTACTTTTATTAAAAAATTATGTATATCACCTACTCAATTATTTCTGCAATTTAGATATTCAAAAGAAGGGTTTAAGTTGTATGAATAAAAGGGTCTTCCGAAATTGAATTTAAAATACTTTTGTTAATTTAATAACTTTGTTTAAATTGTTTTGCAAATTCTGCTTTAGCTTATTTATCAAAATTTCATTGAAGAAATACTTATTTGCATGTATTGAATCAGAGTCCACATATGTACTTTCAAGAATTTTTTTTTTTTTTTTTTTTTTTTTTTTTTTTTTCCTTATTTTTCTTGTTATTAGTTACAAGCTTGTGTGATGATTAATAAAATAAATGTTTAATCCTTACAGTTCTACAATGCGGCTGGATCCATCAGTTATTGAGAGTTTGAATTCTAAATGGTAAAAATTTTACATTTTAAGATTAAAATACTATACGATAGTATTTTAATCCTAATTCAATTAGCATTATTGAGTTTATTCTACTGAAACTTAAAATCAAAACTAAAATTAATGTTCACAAATAACTTATACAAACTTTATGTTTAAATGCTATTTTGTTAGTTATTGTTAAAACAAACTTTACTTTGTATTACACTTGTCAGAAACAGTGTTGAAATTTTCTAATTATGTATTCATGGGAGCACAAATCCCATTTTATAATTCTGATTACTGTTCTTTATTATTAACTGTAATTATCCTGCTAACTTACCTCTAGTGGGATAGAAATTGTTTATTTAGTTCAAATTTTCATTAAATACTATTTTAAGTGCAGCTTCTTTTGTAACTATATGTTATTTTGTTATGTCATAAATATTTTTCAATACATTTTCAAAGTGAAAACCTTATAGATGTGATAATCTTGCTATGTTTCATTTGCTAAGTATTGAATTATTGAATTAAAAGAATGTATGACAAATGAAACTGTCTTTACAGTTATAAATAATTTTTACAGGTGTGACAGTCTCCTCTCTTTATATCAGCTTGTGAGGTTGTATCAGTGTCCATATTTTTATATATGTTCTCCAACATTTACTGTTTTATTTCGATGTGCTGGAGCAGCATCAATACCTGTAATTCATGCTTTAATTAGCCCAACCACTAAAGGTTTTAGACAAGCTCTAAAAAATGAAGGTAAGATGCTAGTTTTATTATTTTTTATGTATTTCATCTAGTTTTCATATTTTGGGAGCATAACTTTCTATTTGTGCTTGAGGTCAAAAGTAACAAAATAAATCAAGCCTTCGTTTTTGAAATATTTACATTTATTTGCTTTTTATTGCTCTTTGATTTTATGTTACTATTGAGAAACTTTTGAAGCAAATTTAATTTCACTATGTCACTATTTTCTATACAATATAAAATTCAATTTTCTTTATAGTTCAAAATATTCAGTATTCTTTGCAATGTTTGACAACACACTCTTCCATAGGGTATATTCTTGCAAATTTCTTTTTCACAGTAATTGCCCTTAGTTGAATTTTGATCAAAAGTAAAGAAAGGGTTTTTTTTTTTTTTTTTTCCCCTTAATCATTTTGAAGTTTGCTCTCTTGTATAAATATCCAATGAAGGGTTTCCATTTAACCCTCTGATGTTTGGCTCAGCTTTCACTTAGAATCTCCAAAAGGCCAGACCTGGCCAAAATTCGAAGAATGCTGCCTTCCCTCTTTCGAAAACTATGTAATGGGAATTCACCATGGGTGGTGGTGAAAATCCACATTTCCTTAAGAGCTGGCTTTTATGATGACCGCAGAGAAGAATTACTAGGTAAATATTCGTGTGACGGAAAAGGAGAAAAGGCATCTGGGGATTGTGGGAGGCGTTCACGCTTCCAGTAATCAGGGCGTCCACCGGCAATGTGGGCGACTTTTTTTAATGAAAAGCATCATTTTCATGCTATTTTCAAATTTTTGGCTACTTGTACCTTACTCCAGGTGACTAATTTGAATATCAGATTTCTCAGGGTGTCCAGAAGCTGGGAAATACACTTGAATTTTTTCACATCAAGAAAGTCGGGAATTATGCTTAAAAATGTAGAATTTTCGGTCATCGTCGGAAAATCTCTCTTCCACCAAAGAAGAACATGGCCAAATTGGCAACAGCTCTGCTGTAGAACAATTTTAGTTGGGGAAAGAAGTGGAACTATTGATACAAACAAAATTTGTGTTTGTTTTGCGGATGCTCCACAGAATTGAAATCGGCAATTGTGAGAATGCAAGTCTTTCGTCCCCGGAACGCACCCCTGAGATGTTTATTTTCACTGTACTACACTCTCAGCAAAAGCCCAATTGACTGTGTGAAAATGGCTGGTATTATTCCAGAGCCCCTGAGATTATTTTGAACTAATCAATTGGGAAATTAAAAATTTGGGCTAGGACAAATTCTTTGCGATCCCTGAAGTGTTTTGAGTTGTGTTTGTGTAATTACAAACTACTGCACAACAATTATTAAAACTTTTTGCCTCTTACATCTCCCCTAGTCTTCCCCCTTCTTTCTTTTTTGATGTAACAACACAATACTTGGGGGCATGTTGCACTCCCCTAGTTAGAAGCCTCTGAATACCTATTGTTAGGAATTTTCGGGGCAATCATCTGTTCTGGAGTTTAAAATTCGTATTCTTCGTGTCAAATAGTTAAATTTTGCTTTTTGTTTCACCAAAATTGGTTAAATAGAGTGCGAGATATGGAGTTTTATGTTTCTATAGCATTTTCTAGATATCTCGATAAATATTGGTCTTAGGCCTTCGCTAACCTCACTTTTGGTGAATTATTTTTGGTGCCAAATTTGGCAATATTTCGCAAAAAAGTCCCAAAGCTTCGCAACATTTCGGTCATTTGGTGTGTTTTCCCATTAGGACCTGTAAAGTTGATTTTTCTGCATTGAAATCACATAATAGCCTAATGATTCAGCTGTATTCTTATGATGTAATCAAAATTCACGCTTTAAGGGGAACCTTCGGGAAATTTCTTATAACTTCTGCTCAATGGCATAGGCAGAAATTTTTCATGGGGGGGGTTACGACTACTGCAACTCACATATATGCATCCATATGTGTGATAAGGGAGTGAAGAATATACATTTTGTAAGGCAAAAAATTCCTCATGGGGGGGGTATGACCCCCCCTAACTCCCCCCTCCCCCCTTTGGCTACGCCCCTGCTTCTGCGTCATCTATAAAAGTAGAGCTGATTGTCCAGTTCATTCAGTCGTATTTCTGCTTGATCAGAGAGCAGTGGTCCCTGAAAGCTTAAGGCTTTGTATTGACGCTATAGAAGCGGTATTTTCACTTGCTTTTTTTGAAACTTTGTTTTTAAGTGCTGCGTGTAAATTTGTCATTGCTGAGTTTGATTGTGATATCCCTCGTATATTTCCACTGAATTTTTGCCAATGGAAGTGTTTTATTTAGTGTGAGAAATACAGCATTTGTGGAAGCTGTACTAAGTGGACTGTTATCATCACGTTAGGAGCTGTTTGTGCTTGTGAATTTTATACAGCTGATTGTTTGACCAAGTTCTAGAAGCAATAAAGTTTGTTTTCCATCCTGATAAGTGGACTTTTTACTATAACTTTCTACACCAACTGGGCTTGAGAACGAAGAACCCAGGTAAAAGCAGAGTATTCTGCAACAGTATTGAGAAAAATAGCAGATGACACTGAATACAATAAAAATTTGAATCTAAAACGAAATGTTTTTAGTCATTTTCTGGTCTGAAAATTTGTGTGATTTTGAAAAATTTGTTGGCAAAGCGATCGGTTCCTGTTATTTTGCAATTGAAAAAATTTGAATTTTTCATGTTTTTGTTGAAATAAAGCATAACGGTCTTAAAAAAACTTATTCATACTTGCCAATTTTTATGCTTTTACAGCAAACACAAGTTTTTTTTTTTTTTTTTTTTTTACCGATTTTATGGGAATATCCTGTTTTTCATGATCTTCAATGAATTTTGAACTTTTTATTTTGTTAAATCACTGCCCAAATTTTGTTGTGAAAAATAATCTCTTAAATTTACCACTCGTGCAATTTTTTTGCCGTTTTCTTAATTTTAAGATTACTTAATTTCAGGTAAACGGGTGCAGGGGATATATGGTAAATCGATAGATTCCGGTGGAGGGGGTTGTGATTACAAAATGAAATTATCATGTTTTTGATGAAATAAAGCATAATGAAGTTCTTACACAACTTTTGCAAAGTGTAGTAGATTTTATTAAATACACCTGTTTACGTGAAAAAATGAAGTATTTTAAAATATAAATTCCACCTCACTTTTGAATATTCAACACAAAGAGTAAAATCATTGACAATTCATACTTGCCAATTTGTATGCTTTCAGTTGAAAGTCTATACTTTCTACGATTTTAAGCAAAACTTCCTTTTTTACACTTTTAAATAAATTTTGTTCTTTTTATTTTAGAGGGCTATGATTTTATATTCTGTTAGAAAAAAAATTATCTCTTAAAATTTATCATTCATGAAAATTTTCCTCAGTTTTGTTTATTTTAAGTTACTTAATTGCCGGGTCCCCCTCCCTCAAAGAATCGACTAAATCAGCTGTTTGTTCATTGAAATTCTGGCAGGAAAAATCTTGTTGAGTATGCACCAGCATCCCAATTTCAATTTTTTTTTATCCATCCTGAGAACCTATCCTTTTCCTTTAGCACATTTTTATTTGAACCTCCAATACCATAAATTATTTTTTAATCACTTTTAAAAATTTAAAATAGTAAAAAAAAAGTTTCATTGAAGATGCCAGGTTCAAACATGAATGAAAATGATACAAAATAATAGTAATAATAATGAAATTGAAACAAGGGATGTTTTGATAGGCAAAAGAAAAAAATATTTGTGAAAACAAACAACTAGGCATATGTTTAGAGATTTTTTATGTATAACAGAATTGTTTTTATGTTTCTTTTAGTAAAAATAACTAAATTTTAATTATTATTTTGTTTTTTGTTTACGCAATATATATTAGTTGTGTGTTATGTGAATTTTAATATTTTATACTATTAACTATGCAAATAGATAAAACTCATGAGTATATTTTATGAAAAACATTAAAATTTATTTAAAATTTCATTTGCACATTATTTAGCAGAACTCATCAGAAATGATTTCTGCCAAATAGTTGTATATTGAGTTGCCAATAGTACTTGAGAAAATTATCAGTTACACCCTGCCCCCCAAAAAAAGGATATTTATATTTGTTAAAAATTGTTGTATATGTACAATAGTTATGTTCTATTCCTTCCTTTATTTCCTTTTAAATGTGAGTAACTTGAAATTTGTCAGAAAAAATAATAATTTCAGAAGATTTTCAGTTCATATTTTCTGAAAAATAAAGAATAAAAATAACCTGGCTGTGCTGCTTATAAATACATTTGCTTGAAGTATTTACTGCCTATGTGCATTTAGCTTTGGTCTGGCTGCTTGTTGTTAGACCAGCTATAATCTTTTGATTAACATGACACTTGTTTGAAGAAAAACAATTTTATTAACTAAAACTATAACAAAACAAAAGGGTTACAAAACAAAGTAAGAAAGAGCAGCAGCTGCCATGCCGGTTTTTCACCTTATATACTGCAGTTCGTCGTTGAAGTGCATTTACATCTTGTCAGGTAACCGAAAACGGCAGAAACCATTGAATTTCGGCTACAGGCTGGGTTAGCTTCCTGAGTGTTGATAAACCGAATAACTGCAAGTCTGTTTAGCGTTCGTAAACTGAATAACCGTGATCGGCCTCTTCAGGATTCTTAAACTGAGGCAGACGCCTCATGCTGATTAAGATACTATTTGATAATTTCATTAATATGAGATTCATGAAAACTGTGTGTTGTACAGTTAAAAAATAGAAAATAACAATCACATGTTGTATGGTGAAATATATAAAATTGCTGCTCCCAAGCTGGTTTTTTTTTTTTTTTTTTTTTTTTCCCTCCCCATCATATCTGGATTTCCATGAGCGGGAATTCTAGAAAAAGCTCAGATCAGCTAAAAACAGACAGAAAGGCTTGCTTTGGGCATCTAAAATGCACTTATGGGCAGATATATATACCTGTCCTTAAGTGTGTTTTTGTATTACCCTTATCTTGTTTTTACTTTTTTTTTTTACAACTACAGCTGTATTACTTACTAGAACTTACTAATGCAAATTTATATTATATTTTGTTCAAAATTGATGTTAAAATTTTTATTTGAAATCACTTTTATGACTGTTTAACATTTAAAAGAACTCTACTTATAATTACTTTCAAAGCTGCCCTAGTAATGTAGTGTCTTAAAAACCATTCTATCATGCCTTGGGTCCAGGTTCAATTCCCAGCTTCGATGTTTAATTGCCCTTCCTTTCTTAGGGGGTAGCTCTGACCACCTATTTTGGAAAAAAAAATAATTACTTTCAAACCATGTAAAGTTAGAATTTTTGCTTTTTGCTCATATGGCATTCGAAGGGTGGGTTTTTTTCTGTAGCAGTTGTCTTGTAGTGTTTTCTCACCAAAAACGGAGATTGTAACTTTAGATGTCAACTTTAATATGTATGGTAAATTTTAAAACACACACATCTTCTTTTTCTGCCTGAAAGGATGACGTTTTTTCTTGGCTAGGGGTAAGGGTTTTTTGAAAAATATCACTTTTTATCTGAGGGTCCTTGAAAAAGTTAGGGATGAGCCATGAAATCCTTGAAATGTGCCTGAATTTTTACTAATAATTTTGCTGGACACCCTGTTTCAGTTTTTGTCAACTCCTTTTCAAAGCTACAATTAATCGCCCATCAAGAATTGTAATCTGTTCTTTTTTAATCGTGCTATAAAAATGAATGCACTGTATGCTCTGTTATACACAGTCCAGTCACAATAATGTGAACACCTGTCAAAAGCCAGAATAACCACCTTTGGCAGAGCGGACTGCTGCGAGACGTGCAGGAAGAGAGTCAATTAGGTTTCTGAAGGCATTCACTGGGATGTTGAGTCATGTCGACTGCTGTGCCTGGCCAGCTGTGCTAGATTACGCAGTTAAGGATTTATGGCACAAACAACCCGATCGAGGTGGTCCCACAGATTTTCAGTTGGGTTTAAATACGGTGAGTTTGCTGGCCAGGGGAGTACGGTAAACTCATCCTGGTGCTCTTCGAACCATGCACATACACTGTGAACAGTATGACACCTCACATTATCCTGCTGGTAGATGCCATCATTCTGGGGGGAAATAATGCACATGTAGGGGTAGACATGGTCCGCAAGGACAGATGCCTACCTATGCTGATCCATTGTGCCTCCCACAATGATAAGTGCACCCAGTGAATGCCAGAAAAACATTCCCCAAACCATAATTCTCCCTCCTCCAGCCTGGATCCTTCCAGCAATTGTTGCTGGGTGTTTGCTTTCAGACGTTTCATGCCGTATACACCAACGTCCATCTGTCCGATGGAGCATAAAACGTGATTCATCGGAAAAAGCCATCTGTTGCCACTCTGTGGATGTCCAGTTGCGGTACTGGCATGCAAATTCCAGCCTACGTCACCGATGAACAGCAGTCAGCATAGGTGCATTAACCAAATGCCTGCTGCGGAGGCCCATGTACAGCAATGTTTGCTGAACTGTTGTTGAGGATACTTTTGGTAGCCCCTTGGTTCATCTGGGTGGTCAGTTGCAGTCTATTCGTCCGAATGTATCTCCGTAGCCTTCGTTCACCTCTGTCATCTGTAGCCCGTGGTGCACCACATGTGCCACGCCGCTGATTTTGGATAGTGCCATTTTGCCATGCACGGTATATTTTTACCATGGCACCACGCGAACAGTTCACAAAATTAGTCATTTCCGAAATGCTTCCACCCTTGGCCTGAAAGCCAATAATCATGCCCTTTTGGACGTCTGATAAATCGCTACATTTCTGCACTACGCCAATGATTGAAATGCTTTCCGGTGCCCTAGGGCATCCTTTATATACACTCCACTGCAATGTGCTGCCACCTGCCTTCTGTGATTGGTTATTTTACATTGATGTCTAAAGCAGGTGGTGGTCACATTAATGTGACTGGACTGTGTATAATGCATGAAGTTTTTTAATTTATCATTTTATTCATTCTTTCTTAAATGAAGTTAAATGGCAAATGTTTATTTCTTAACTACAAAATCATGCAAAAATGCTACTATTTTGGCAGCTAAAATTAAAAAAATTGCTACTAAACTGGCGACTTTTTCACGTCTGTGAGGCTACTAATGATACTATTTTTGCCTCCTGACATTGGTGGACACCCTGTGTAATGGTATCGACCAGCAATTGTAAAAAGTTCTGCCTGCTCCAACGCATTGGAAAGAAGTACTATTTTTTCTCATCCGGTCTGGTTGTTTGTATGCATGCCGTTTAGCCGGGCTTGGTCGCCAGAGGATAATAATATTTTGTACCTTTCCTCACTGTTTTGAATTTTATGTAAAAGAGTCTGATATTTCTTATGTTATAGTTGTATTAAGTTTTACAGTTTATTTAAATAAATGCTAAAATGTAATTTGCCTTTTATTTTTTGGAAATTAAATTTATAACCTCGGGGATCGCGCTGAAGTCTGATAAAAGTGGGTCACAAAGGCCCATTATCTTGAGAAATATGTGTTTTGGATTATACAAAAACCACTATGTGTATATATATTTTTTTTTTCATCACAGGCAGCAAACAAAGTTTTGGTTAATTACTCAAAAATCTGAGTAAACACGAACCCTTGAAGCTATTATGTTAAATGTATTTTTTTTTTTTTTTTTTTATCGTTTATCTGTGTTTGAAAGTCTAAAGGTTTGTTTAAAGTAACTTAAATTGGCTGTTAGTTAATCATTTCAGCAAAGCATCATTGCTTAGCCATGTTGTTAATATAGTTTTAAAAAACTTTGTGTGGGAGAGGGAGGGAAAGAGTGTCTTATTGATGCGTATTCTTTAGCT
Organism: Cheiracanthium punctorium; assembly: GCA_038373885.1. NCBI lineage: Eukaryota > Metazoa > Arthropoda > Arachnida > Araneae > Cheiracanthiidae > Cheiracanthium > Cheiracanthium punctorium. Next base: position 124,834 of record JAWZYV010012406.1, on the reverse strand, counting down.
GATATTTTTAGCACAGGAAGTATTTAATAATATTATTTATGAGTTGTTGGCTTTTGTTTATACATCTATACTCTATTTTCAGTAAATTTCAACCTTCTTACTTATTTATTTAGGTATTGAATTTACAATGCCCTTATGTCAAAATAAAGATCCTGATTCAGTTGAACTAGATGAGTGTTCTCAAAGCTGTGATGTCAATGACTCACCTGAAGATAGGTTTGTGGTTTAATATTTTATTGATAGCTGATTTAATTATTTCTTTTAGAATATATGCATAGTTACAACCAAACTCTTGGGGACATTGTTCTTTTATATAATACTTCTTGTTATTTAGTACATCGATATACTACACCTTTTCTATGTCTGTCATTTTTTATTTTTTAATATTTTCTTTATGAATGTGTCTTTATGCATAAAATTAATAAGATAAACAGTGCATCTTTTTTTAATTATTATTTTAAGTGGTTCTTTTTATTATTGTACTCATACTACTAATTTATTGTATACTAAAAGCATTTTGTTGATAAAAATAAACTTTTTGCGATAACATGCTCCCCCACCCGAGATACATTGGCGGTTTTCTTGTCTTCCAACAAAGACAATGTAACAAGAGACTACTGTACCTTTTGGGAAAAAAGTTGATTTATCAGGGAAATTTTGAATTTAGGAGCATTTAAAAAGCATAATGTCAATAAAATGCTACTCTTCTTGCATTTGTATTGTGGTTAAATTTCCAAGGAATTCAAAAAAATATTTTTACTTTCCGAACATTTACCATGTAAGGAAAGTATTGTAATCATTAAAAAAAATTCGACATCGAGATTTTGGTATATTTACACAATTTGAGGTCTTCTGAATTCATTTATGCTGTTTTTACGAGGTGTATGTATGTATGTGTGTATGTGAGTGAACAAGATAGCTCCTAAATGGGGCATTCGATTGAGCTCAAATTGGGTATATATGTTATAAACCACCGTCGCAATACCGGTATTGATTTTGGTGTATATAGGAGTTTCCTACAGGGCTACGACAAAGATTTCTTTTACATTATGGCCTATGGGGGGGGGATTCTTGAAAAAACGCTACCATTTAAACTGTACATTCGATTGAGCTCAAATTGGATATATATGTTATAAACCACCATCTTAAGACCAGTATTGATTTTGGTGTGTATAGGACTTAGAGTTTTTAAGCGGGACTACGACAAAGATTTCTTTTACATTATGGTCTATGGGGAGAAATTCTTGAAAGTGTGCTAGCGTTGAAACGGCGCATTCAATTGAGCTTCAGTTTGCTGTATATCTTTGAATTATTCATCGATTAAAATTTATTTAAATGCTTGGTAATGATCTTAATCGTAAGTGTTCGGAAAGTCGAGTGGAGTCACTCCAGATTTTTAAAAATTTATTTACTTCAGAAGGAAAAAAGATAAATCTTACTTATTATTCTAAAAGATCTAGTTCAATGATATACAGAAGTGTTGGCCTATTCTTTATTTATTTGTTTGTGTGTTTATTTTAATTTGTTATGTCATACATTTTATTTCTTGAAACAATTAAATGTTTGCTCTCTGAAAGGAATTTTGTGATTTTACGTAGCTAGCTCTAGAGGTATAATATTAAAAAATAAATCATACTTTTGTCTAAAATGATCCATGGGACAACTCTTAATTTATGCAAAACAAAAAATAATAGTAAAGTATAATTATTTTGTGTGAAAACGTATTTCAGTACCTAATGAGATAAATAATGTCATTTTTAAAATATTAAAATAGGTGCACTTTCAAGCACCCACTAACAATATTTTACTCTAAATAAGTTGCAAATTACTTTTTCAGAAGTTGTTGACAAGTATCTATATAATTTAAACTAAAGAAAACAGTATTTAATCTAATGCTGTTTGTTATGTACAAATTGTATTTAAAACTAGCTATCATGAACTAGGAGGAGGTCGGAAAACTATATGTTATGAATGTGCATTTAATATATTATTATTTTTTAATGCTTTTCAAATACAATATTCTGAATCAAAATTGATTTTCTTTGAATTAAATATTGCAGAGATACTAAAAGCAATGAAGACTGTGTGGAAGACGACGAACCTGAAACATGGTTAGAGAGTTTAGGACTAAGTCAAGACAATTTTCCATCTTTAAATGCTAGAAAACGGTAATAAAAGGTTTTTTTTTCCCCCAGATTTAATTATGCCAGAACTTTTGTGTGTGTGTGTCCAGGTTTTTTTTTTTTTTTTTTTTCCAAATTTCTATCTGTGTTCTTATGAGATGTGAATTTTTTACATCTTGCAAACAATTTCAAGATAGTTCCTTTTAAAAAATAAAATGCTCTTTGAGGATCCAGAATAACGTTTAGTTAAACTCTATATAGTTAATTTAATATATATATATTGTGGCTACTTAAATACTGTCGTAGGGAGGAATGACAAAATTTAATTGGCTAGTTTTTCAGATTTTTGGTGAAATTTTCTTTAACGAAAAAAAATCTGATGCAGTCAAATGCACATCTGTCATACTTATTTTTGTTTTTAATTTTCCTGCACATATTTCATTTGTGAATTTATTCAGGGTTCCCACAGGTCAGGGAATTACACTTTTACACAAAAATCTGATGTGGACACCACATGACTGCCTTGTATGTTTATTAAATCATAAATATTTTCAGTGTACTTCATCTAAACTTATTTTGTTTGAAAGTGATAAAATACTGCGATAATACTAAGATTTGGCGATTTCTAGCTAACAAGGAGGAGGCACGGCCTCAGGAAAATGGATTTCAATTACCTTTGGCACAGTGGTAGTATACCATGTGAATATAGTACGTGTAAAATACCAAGACGCAATACTCAAATACAATCGAGAAAAATTAATATTTATTTTCGAACCATTTTACCAAAACTTTAAATATAAGCTACGCGCAAATAGGCTAAGCGCCATGGTGAAATGGTTAGAACAGTGGTTTTCTACTCTGTGATCCCAGGTTCGAATCTAGTAATGCGCAAATTTTTTTTTCCACTCTCTCTTTTTTTAAATACATCAATACTAGTAATTAATTCTTTTTTCAGTCCAGTAAATATCTATAAATAAATATTTTATAACAGTAAAATTTATTTTTACTACTTATTGAATTTTTTACTTATTTACATTTTTTTTTTTTTTTTCTACTATTCGAAGTCTATTTTTACAATTGATTATAGCTATGATTATTTGAATAGAATAATATTGTTATGACAATTGAATTTCTTTTTTTCTCCCCATCTGGTACATAGTCGTCAGACAAGTTATCGTTAACTGATTCGAAATTTTCTTCTATACACTCTTCTTGAGCATTGATCCATTTCCCATCAGTTACAAACTTTTCATTCAACACATCCCATGTATTATTGTACAATTCTGTGCCTATCATCATAGCTTCTTCAGGTAGTGTATCAGAAGCTGGCGTTGCAATAAAAAATTTTCTGAGAAATGAACTTTCGTGATACGCTACTCCATTTTTTAGTCACTGCTTCAAAACATCACTGTATGTAGAACTATCAGTAACTTTTTCATCACACAGTAAGAACTTGCTTGGCCTGGTGGCATACTTGTAACTGTGATATACTTCTTCAAAATAAGTTTCACTGCTTAAATACGTCTATTCAAATTTTTCACATGTGATATTTTAAATTGAAAACCCATCAACAGAGGACAGACGATTAAAAAAAATAATGCTGTTGCTGTGGCATCACGAACGGGTGAAAATTAGACAAAGTCTGTCTTATGATTGTGAAAAAAAGATATGTACCTTAAATAAATATTGAGTTTTGCTAATGTTAAAAGTGAATTATTTTGAATGTGTAAAACTCTGAAGTAAAGAATTTGCAAGTAGAAATAAAATTTAAATAATAATAAAAAATCAATAAGTAGGTACTAAAAATAAATAAATAAATAATATATAAATAAAAAAATAAGTAAATTATTTATTTGACTAGAAAATGAATTAATTATCAGTATTGTTGTATTTTAAAAAAGAGTGAGCAGAAAAGAAAAACACTTGTGCTGCACGATATCCGAACCTGGGACCCCAGAGCAGAAAACCACCGTTCTAACCATTCCGCCACGACTTGCGCATAATTTATATTTAATTTTTCTCGACTGTATTTGAGTATTGCGTCTTAGTATTTTACGCGCAGTACATTCACATGGTATACTTGTTGTACCCGATAAGGGTTAACTATTCAGTGGCCCATTCATTAATCTAAGATTTAACTCTAACTTTAAAAACAGCAGAGTAATACGCAATTTCAGCGTAGCTGTAAAGTCCTTAAAAACCTGTGTAAAAATTGACTAGCATAGTATGTAGCATGTATAGACTCAGTAACAAGACTTTTAATTTAAAACAACGAACTTCATTTTATTAGCAGTTAATCATATTAAAAACAGTTACTTAAAAGGAAAAACAATTAACTAGGTAAAGTATTAAAATCTATTGCACTGAAGTTTCAAACTTAACAATTGTTTAAAAACCAAATAAATGCATTGCTATCACGATTCTATGACTCAATTAAAATAAACAGGATTTACTTTTGACATTTTCTTCAGGACGCCATACCGGAGGCTTCAATATGAAAAACTATAAGTTTGTTCCATCAGACTAATAAACATTTCCAGCCTGTCACTTTATAGTGAAGTTCCCATACTTAAAACGCAAGAGGCTCAACTACATTAGCAGAGATGCATCACTAAAACATAACGAAACTAAGCAAAACTGCCGATCCCTCGGCAATTGCTTCTTAAATACTGCCGAGAACGGAAGCCGTAACGCCCACATCAGGCGAGCAGAAAAATACGTACACCGCTTACGCAGAACGCATCAAACGACGTCACTGCCGGATTACGTCACGGACAGCAGCACACACGGCTAGTTCAACAAGTCAATCAAGACAAACAAGATGGCGATGTTGCCGCGAAACGTTGGGCCGGAAAAACGACTTTAAGTTAAAGATGGTAGTAAGTAAAAGATTCAAGCTTTAAATATAGAATTAAGGTGAGAAGAACTTAAACCGGTATTTGGCTGAAATTAAGTTCTATGAACTGGGAATCAAATATGTGATTAGTACTGGGCCAACAATACTACCACTGTGCCAAGAATCGGTGAAATCCATTTCCCCAAGACCGTGCCTCCTCCTTGTAAGTATTTGAGATATCGCCAAGCTGGGTTGAGTTTGAAAGATTTGTTTTTGGCCCTTAATTGGGCAATATTTCGCAAAAAAAGCTGACAAGCTTTATGTAGTTTGTGAGATTTTGGGGATAGCCAGAGTAGTAATTGACCACAGACTTTCAATGAATTGAATATATCCATACACCTTAATATATTTAAAAAGTCTTTTAGTTTATCCTGTTTTACCCAGTCAATTGCATCAAAAGAGAGTTGCACAATTGTATGTTACAATACAATCTAATTACAAAGTTACAACATTCTTCAATAAACAATTTTTGAGTTATACGAAATATGCAATTATTTTTGGTGCCTAATTTGGTGATATTTCAGAAAAACTTGCCATGGTTAATGATAGTTGTCGAGATTTTGGGCCTGGGCCAAACAATGACTGACGGCAGACATAATACATCGAAGATGTCCATAGACATTAATATATTGAAATTCTTTTGGGATGTTCTGTAAATAAATTCTCCAATAGATTGGAACCAAAAATCGGGGTGCACAACTGGATGTTACAACAGTCTTAATTATCAGTCATATAATTACAACATTCCATGACTGATAGTTTATGAGATATGCAAGTTATATATGTATGTACATCAAAATTCGCCACGCTTGGCAACTTTTTGCGCAAATTTTGAGGGAGGTATATATGACCTTGGTCGGACCATTACCTAACTATATGGTAGAATGGTATTGTGCTTGAAATGGATAAATGTCTCTAAAACTTACTAATTGGAATGTTTTTGTACAGGGGTCGTATGCAAATTTAAAAAGTGTAGCTTTTTGAAAATGAACGGGAGGATATCACAGTGCACATAGGTCACATGTACAAATTTTTTGCTCTCATATGATTTCAATTTTCTTTCTTCTTCTTTTTTTCCCTAACCTCATCCCTCTCCATAAAAATTTATAACTTTGTTACAAAATTTAAAAGCTGTCATTGAAAATGTTTTCAAGTTCTAAAAATATTGATCACTTCTAATAACAGGCTCCGTGAAAAGTATTGTCATATATTTTAATAGTTCCATAAATTGCAGTTAATCCGAGGGTTTACTATACTAAAATTTTACTTTGAATCCCTTTTTTACAGAATTTCTTTTATTAAACCACTTGTGCATAACGATTTTTTCACTAACAAGGTGATATCTTTTTTATTATTATTAAGTATATAATAATGACTTCATGCAGTAGTAACCAGTTAGACATTCCACAGTTAGGTGAAGCCTTATAGAACTTGCAACTCTCTCCCACCACACCCCTCTCCTTTTTTTAATAAGTAATAATGATATTTTCTCTGTCTGAGGGGGGGGGGGAAATCCCCAAAACAGTGTTTGATTATGTTGCACTAAGAGCAGTTTGTCCTTTAAAAAAAAAAAAAAAAACTGTATAGTGTTAATAATACTCCTGCTATCTTTGTAATGTCTCTAAAAAATTTGAAGAAATTAGAAAACGTTTTAATGGGGAAAAAATATTATAAACAGAAGAAAGGGGGCTCTTTTTAAAGCTAATTGTAATGTTACTCATTTTTATGTCTCCAGATATGTAGCACAATTTTGTGAGATCATTTTGGTATTTATTTGTTTAGAGTAAATAAATGAATAAAAAACATATTTATAAAAGATATGCTTTGTAATGTTCATAATAATTTGATTTTTTTTTTTTTTTCTATAAAATTATTTTAGCCGAGACAGAGGATCTCGAAAGATTGATCATGCACCTCAGTCTATGGTGTATGTGGAAGACTTAGAAACCCAAGCTTTAGTGAATTTTTTATTAAATTCAGATATTTGTACTGCTAAAGTTGGGCCAATGGCTGGAGTTCCTCCAACTTTACTTGCTCCAACTGCTTTCCTTGGAGGAACCTTGCAACCTCTCAAGGTATTTTTTTTTTTCTTTTAATGTAACTGTACCGAAATAAATTTTTGTATTTTATGGAATAATAAGTACAGAATTTTCATTTTTACGAAGTACATGTGAATTTGTGCAAAATTTTCTTCTAATCACAAATTATTTTTGAAAGCAATTTGTGAATAGAAACAAATGGATGCAAAAGAAGAAATTTTCACAAAATTTTTTCTTTTTGTGAATAGGTGCAAAATATTTTTTTTTTTTTTTTAAGAAAATTATGTTAAAGAATCTTTCAAATGCAAGCTCAAGATTCAAATATGCTTCATACCAGAGTTGTGCCCAAAATTAATGAAATTAATAACAAATTAGAAGATTCAAGTTACCTATTTATTTATTGAACAAACTAGAAGGGTTAAAAGCATCTGGCCTAATATTACAATCAATGAACAGGAATAAAAAATGCAATATTAAAGACATAATGGGAGCTAATAAATGATCTTTTCCAACCTTTGCTGAAGCAGATTTACAAATCATTTGGATCCCAGAGTAGAGGCAGAACACTTCTTTTATAATTGTTATGTTGTTGTTATAAACAAAAGAATGACTAAAAATCAAATGTCAAATTACAGCAATGTAGCTTTTAATTAATATTGAATATAAATTTAAGTATATAAAAAGTGTTTTATAACAGTTTATCAAAATTTTCTTGTTTTTTTTTTTTTTTTTTTTTTCCTGCAGAATTTCTGTTTTTATTTGCAAAAATTCCGTTCCTCTTTGTATAATATAAACAAGAGCACCTCGCTAGCTGACAAGCTGTAAGACAAAGTTTGATAAGCCAGGAAAAGTTACTTTTTAGTCCGTTTTTTATTAAACCAGTTTGATAAAAGTCAGGTAAATTTGCATTAAATAATAATTATAATAAAAATAAAGAACTTTTTAATTCTACCTATGAGGACTGTTTACAAACATGGCAGCTTTTATAGCACAATTTTTATGCATTTTAGATGCTTTTATTTCATAATATTATTTTTTAATGGTAAATATTGGTAGAGTAATTGACAAGCATAAACATGATATATGTACTACTGTTTTTCTTTTGTCTTCATTCTAATTGCCTTAACAGGATGAAGATGTAAGGTAAAAAATAGAAGTTTCATTGCAATGAAAGGGAAAAGGACTCTTTTTTTTCAACTTGCTGGATTTGCTTATTGAAGAATGTCAAGTACCTACTTTTCTTTTAATAATGTTGTGTCCTGAATCTCAAAGAAAGTAAAATTATGCAGCTTAAAATTTTTATATTAGTTTAGTTTAAGGGTGTTTTTTTTTTGTGTGTGTGTGTGTGTGCGCGCGCAATTTTAAAATTGATTTTGAATAAAACAAAAAAATCATTAATAAAAAGAAAACCTTTAAGAGGATTCAAAAATATTCAGATTCCAGAACAGACTGTATATTCGTCTAGTTCACTTAAATTTAATCAATAAATCCTTATTTAAGACAGTATTTGTGGCTTCCAGGAATAATTCAATGTTAAAGTTTAAATAAAATAATATTGTTAAGGGCCAAGCTGCTAGAAAAAAGGCTGTTTGTAATCTTTATTCTCTTGAATTTAAACTTCACTCTTCTGAGAAACTTAATAATTCTGCACAAATATGACTATCTCCTTTTTTATGTTTCTTCTAACTCCAGAGAAACCTTAAAATTCGGTTTTTCATAATTTTATTATGTCATTTGAACTTCTAAATGTATTCTCAAAAATGGATATTGTTTTTTATAAAATAAACTATTTTCTGAACCAGGAACTTTTAATTAATGCAGAGATGCCAACATCTCCGGAATTACTCCAGAAATGCAGTGTAAAATACGGTAGTACGGAAATCAATTAAAAAATACGGAAATCTGCTCGTACGAAGTTAAAAAATGAAAATTCCCCCAATCCTAAACTTTGACTTGTGTTCGATGCAAGTTGTAAACAATATTTCTTTCCTTTGCTTCTCGTATATATATCTCCGTTTCGTCCTAGAAACGTAAGCAATAATCATCGAATCAAAGAGCAGCCTGTTTAAGCGTTACTGCTAAATGGGAGACTCCGCCTTAAACATAAAGTGTTATAAGGGAATGAAAACGTAGTACACCATAGAGTTGATGACGTCAGCAAATAGTTTTGCCTGCGTTCCTATTTTCACCCCGTCTGTCAACTGCGATAAATTATTTCGTAGTCTAATCTAGTTTTTAACTACAACTTTAACTGAGTATAATAAGCAGATCGTGCATCCCGCGTGTGTGAGCACGAGTATTTATTTTTAAGATTCACGTCGATTTGTCTGACTTGAAAGCTCTTTTTTTATTCAATTATCGTTATATTTTTATTGTGATATGTATTTAAGATGGATAAAAATGATCGTCCGAAGAAGACTCGGAATCAAAAATTTCTTCCGAAATATTCCAAACAGCGATAATAATGCATTAGAATGAAAAATCAAACAATACTTTTAATATGTAGCTGGGGAAAAAATTTAAAAACGACTCCTGAAATGTACGTAATTTGACTCCTGAAAGATGTCAAAAACTCCTGAAATTTAATCACTTTTCTCCTGATGTCATCTTTACAATGTTGGCATCTCTGTTAATGCTGCGAAGTTACTGTGTAACATTAAAGGGTAATCTTCATCTATGATAGCAGTTATTCATCTAATCGCGTGTGCTGGGTTTCAAAAGTAAGCTGTCTCATTCAGTGAAATAGAACTCATCAAAACAGAATGTAATAATGCTGCTGACTTTTTTTCAAAAAGTTACTTGTTTTTCTTTATTGGAATTATTTAAATGTCTCGATTGCAGGGGCTTCTACTTTAGGGAAATTGATATTCATTGGGCTTAACAGCTAGCCTATCCAGCTCAAAGGATGTTCCACAGGCTTCATCTCAGTTTACTATATTTTGTGTCAGATGTTGTTCAATTTTAAAAAACAAAAATTTTAGTTATTGATTTAATTTTATTTATTTTTTTCTAGATATACCACAGAGCAACTCGTAATGGTAATGAAGAATTACAATCTGTTGAAATTAGCGGTCCTTTGCTTCCAAATACTATTCATTCTCTCTGCTCACTATTTAATACAACTCAAGAAGGTAATTTCACTTCTGTAATAACATCACATTCTCCCACTGTGGCATTTTCCATGTTTACACCTCAATCACCAATGTTGCCTTGCATTTTTGCAAAAAACAATTTGACGGATTGTGGTTTACCTGATGAATTCGTTCAACAGATGTGCTCTAAGTCCACAGAGAAAGTCATCAGTAACATTGAATGTGAAAATGGTTTGTTCATGTATAGCTAATGGAATTCATGTGAGCTCTGGGTGTTTTAAACTAAAAACCTTTTGTTATGTCACAGAAAATCATCAATCCTGATTGTAATATTTGTCAGATCATACCAGGAAATGATGTTTTTTAATGTAGTACAAAATCACAAGTATGTGATCACTTTGTAAGGCATATTGATTGTTATGGTTGATTGGTTATGATAATCCTCCAAATATTCTCATTCATTAAATGTAATAAATTTAGGTTTTTTTTTTTTTTTTTTTAGTAGTAAAATGAGTGTAGGTTCGTAAATTCAGTCTTGACTTTATTTTATTAAAATTAAAACGACATATCTGCATTCTGTAAATTAAAAAATTTATATTCATCTATTAGTTATTTATGATATTCTGACTCTTAAGTAAATATATTTTTGTTTTGTTGACATCATTTTGTCATTAAAAACTTTTCATTGTAGCTCATAAAACCTAACTCATTATGAAGTCACTTTGCTGGATTTATGTGTACCATCAATAAGTTCCATACTTATATATTTAAATCTTCAAAGCATGTGTTATTTATCAGTTTCTTCTAGTCTAAACCAAATTATGCAATCAACTTGTTGGCTTCCATTGAAAAAATTCCTTGTATTTATAAAATTAAATATGTATATATTTTTGTTGAATGTGTGAGAGAAAGTATGTGTGGCATCTTTTCTTTTACTAACTTAGTGGCATTTTCTAATGAATGAGCAACCTAATATGCTTTGTTTCTTCACTGTCATGAAACATTAGGCTTCCCCCCCCCCCCAACATCTTAAATATTGCTTGACATTCTCAAAGTTTCTTATGGCTCTGTGCATACTAAACTTATGTAAATTAATTTATAAAATAAATTATTTTGATTATAGTTAAGATTGCTCCTGTACTGCTGTTTTACTCTTAACAAAGACTTGACCAATGGTAGAAATCCCCTTACTGTGCTTAACATTGCTTTCCCCATTAGTCTTTAATACCTTTAAGAAACTTGCCCATTAATGGAGGAATGCAGTGTCAGGCACAAAAATATCTCCAGTGTTGTATCTTTGCAATAATGGGAGTAACCAGGTTAAACTATACATGTTTATGCAACCTTTGTTGATCCCACATGTTTAAAAATTTCTTGTTAACTTTTTCACGTACATCAGTTTTTGACATGCTACAAAGTAAAAATCTGTTCTTTGTCTAAACACAATTTAATGTTTATCTTGTTACAACTGTTATTGTCTCTTTTGTTTTATTTATGTAATGTTTTTCTCCCTTTTTTATCTTTGATGATATGTATAAAACAATTTAAGAAATTTTTAATAACGGTACTTAGCTTTGAATACCTGTTATTTAGGGTAAATTAAAGTTGTAAATTAACTGTGCTTTTTATTTGTATCAGTTAAGTTTTTGTGAGTGTCTGTTTCACTGTTTTGTAAATTAATTTGTATATCATTGTTTTCTTTGTGTGTAACTTTGACAAAAAAAATAAATTTATTTTGACATGTTGTGCTTCTTTACTGGTGAACATTGTAACTTTACTTTTCTTATGAAATTTCGGAAACATTCTAAACAAGTTGAGATTTTAATTTAAACTAATGAGAATGTACATAAAAATACTTAAAGTGCATTAAAAGTGATTTTTTTTTTTTTTCACTACTAATTTGCTATGATAAATTCTGTTAATTATTCCACTTTTATTATTCAAAGAAAGAACATCTTTTCCAGAGCTAGTAACTTGTTAAAATTAAATTTCAATTGTAATTTCACCAAATTCCTATCACTATTAGAAATACTTATTTTTTAATAAATTCCATAATTTTTTTTACCATGTTTGGAAAATGCTGTTGGCATGCCAACAGAAAATTTCAGTGCGTAGTGAAATTATCTGTGAGAAACTCGATAAAGAAAAATTTAACTTCATAAAAAGAAATCTTATACATCATTAAAAGAAATAAAATTCCTCTACATTCCCACTCCCTATATTTCTCCTATGAAAAGGCCCCACCATGGCCTAGTGGATAAGACACACAACATGATAAACGGCTGAAGTGTGAAAGTCCAGCATTCTGGTCTACGATGCGGCTGTTGATCTAACAATCTGGAGTTTCGGTTTGTTTTCTCCCGATATAATGTGAATACACATTAAAACACCTTAAAAAGTCCTCCGACCAAGTTTACCCCCTTCCCATTCTTGACAGATAGCCTTTGCGTGGCTTCGCCTCAGTCAACATGTCTCTTATCAAAGAAAACCCTTTCTAATCATCTTATTTTTACTCCAAAACATATCTATTTTTGCTTAAAATGTTTCTTCAAGCTTTACTCATAACAGAAGATAAAACAGGTGACCAAATATGCATTGTTATAGAATAAAAAACTAAATGTATACTATGAAAGGAAGGTGCCATCGTTAAGTTATCCTTTATTGTGAGGGGGGACACAACTTTAAAAGGTTGGGAACCACTGCTCGAGACATTTTCTCAAATTATTGTGTATGATTTATTATTTTTTATTTTATAACTTAGTAGTATAAAAATGATACAAATGGTTAGTATATCGGAGCTTAGAGTTCAGTATTCAGTCTCTGAAACCCTATATATATACGTGAAAGGAATGCATAATAAATCTGTGGAGCAAAAAAATGAAGTTGGTTATTAGTGGCTGTGTTGGTAATCTGGAGAATTGTTTTCTTCCTTGTGTGATTCTAAATTGCTGTGAAATATTCGTCTAAGATTAGACAGTCAAAAAGCATCCTAGAATGCCTAGAATTCTAGGATGTCCAAGAAATGCATCCTAGTGTGTGTTAAAGAGCTGCCTTCCAGGGTATTCAACATCGGATCCATAGTTTCTTACAATGACTGGTGTGACATCAGTCGCGTTTTTTGATTTCCCTTTATTTAAAGAAAGAAAAAAAGATTTTTTATATTGAGAATGGATAACAGTATAGTACTTATTTATGATACTCTTGATCAATTTTAAATAAATAAATATATATATTTCAAGCCACGGGTGAATTTCAAAGGTTACAAATGTAGTAAAATTGTAACGTCAGTCACCATGGAATGGACCAAATACATATTTTTTATATCATGAATGAAAGATGTAGTATGATACCATAGTACTAAATTGATTCAAGTTGTTACTTATTAATATCACATGGGAATAACTGTTAGAAACCCTTAGAAAGTCTTCCTACCAAGGCACTCCCATCCTTGGCAGATATCCCTAATGTAGCTTTCTACAATCACACAAAAAACTAATATCACAATGAAATTAGTTTTAATGTAAGAGAAAACACTCGGATGTTAAATTTGAATTTTGTTGCTTTTCAATTTTTACTTTCCGAACATGTACCATGTAAGGAAAGTATTGTAATCGTGAAAAAATTTGACTTCGAGATTTTGGTGTTTTTCCACGTTTTGAGGTCTTCTGAATCCATTTATGCTATTTTTACGAGATGTATGTATGTGTGTGTGTTTGTGTGTATGTGAGTGAACACGATAGCTCCTGAATGGAGCATTCGATTGAGCTCAAATTGGGTATATATGTCATAAACCACCGTCGCAAGACCGGTATTGATTTTGGTGTGTATAGGCCTTATAGTTTTTCTACAGGGTTACGACAAAGATTTCTTTTACATTATGGCCTATGGGGGGAAATTCTTGAAAGTGCGCTAGCGTTTAAACGATACATTCGATTGAGATCAAATTGAGTATATATGTTATAAACCACCGTTGCAAGACCGATATTGATTTTGATGTGTATAGAACTTATAGTTTTTATCAATGGCGTAACAGAGGGGGGGCTAGGGTGGGCTTAGCCCACCCTAGAAAAATATGAACCTTTTTCCGATAAGTGGTAAGAATTAACTAGTTACACCGAAAAAAATTCATTAATGTGAAAAGCTGGAAAAAACAATTACAAAAGATCATAAAAGGTCTAAGTAGCTGTTCCATTTCAAGCGATTTTTACTCCCCATACTGAGACTGAGGGCCAGAGGTCAAGGAAACTCCCTTCTCGGGCCCATCTTTGTACTTTTTTTTTTCTCTTGCTGACCGGGGGTGGAGGACTTTCATTGTAATGAAGGAAGAGAGCGGTGAAGTATGGTTTCATCAATGAGATATCTACATCTACATCACTTGGCTTAGAAGACTTTTGCTATGTGTGCATGCTTACCATGAAAATGCTTTTACCGGGACTAAGAATAGAAGTATTGTAAGCGTGGCCTGACTATCAAATGTTTGCACCCTGGACACTTTTCCAATTTTAGGCACCTGTATACAGCTGCCTGAATTTTTGTGCCCTTGAACATAGCTTTAACCACAATTTTTTGGCCTATTTTTATGTGTGCCCCAAGTACCCATGCAATAATAGGTGCTTGGTTGTAAGTTCCAAAAGGAGGTTGTGTGTCAAAATCATCTCTGCGGTCATTAACAGTTAGCGAGAAATAGGTTGGTTGTGTGTGATTATGGCAACGCTACACTTGGGCGATCTGCCAATGGAGGCTGCCTTGGTAGGAGGACTTTCTAAGGGGTTCTAACGCGTATTCGCGTTACATCTGGAGAAAACCTACCAAAACTCCAGACCGTTAGATCGACAGCAGCGCGATGGGACCCGAACCCAAGACCTTCAGACTTCGGCCGTCTACCATTTTCAGTGGCATAACCACTGTGTCATGGTGAGGCGCTAGCGAGAAATAGAAATCATATTTTCGTATATTGCCTATATTTAGGAGTATCTTCTTTCTGCAGGTGGAGAGATTTCGGCACTGACAGTAGCGTAGCCAGGATTTTATTTTGGGGGTGGGGGGGCTGTATATAAAATTGTAAGCTAACGTTCAATTCTAAGCCATATATAAAACTGTAAGCTAAGTAAAGGGTCCCATTTCGGGGGGGGGGGTATGGTATAGCCCCCTCTGGCACTTGGAAGTTAGAAAATGGCAGTGACATATACAGAATTTTTTGGGGGGAGGGGCTAATTTCTAAGATATTTGACCTAAACAATATGTAAGAAAAATGTAACATTAAATCAATATAATTTGCTTTGGGAAGGGCTAATTGTATCTTATTTGACATACGGAAAATGTACTACAATAAAGTAAAATGTTACATTAAAGCTTTTCTTTTTTTGGGAGGCAGGGGAGGATGAAGCCCCTCCCCTGGACCTGACACTGGAAACTGGCTTTTCAGAATTTTTGGTGGTTTCATAGTAGGATTAGTTTTGCAGGAAAAGTAATGTATGCAGGATTAGGACTAAATTATGCACTTAACTGTATACGAGTTACTGCTATCATTTTGACCAAATTAATGTTAAAAGTTGAAGGGGTAAAATCCAACTGATAAAATTACTGATACTTTTGCCAGTGTGTCACCAACCATATTGAACATCTTCCAGCAGGAATTGCAGATCAGCGTCTAGATATGTATTGTTGCTGACAGAAAACACTTTTAGCATAAAAGGATAAATGAGTTTAAAGCCAGGTAAATGCAGTTTTGGAAAATTCGACCAAACAAATGTGCGTTTCATGCGTAACATTATTGTGAGAACCACGTACAAATTAATATTAAGGTGTCTTTTCTTACTAAATTGGTGATTTTAACAACTTTATAGATGACCTTTCCCGTATCTCTGATCGTTTTTGTGATAAAAACGTTAAGTTCGAATTTATCCAACAAGTAGCGCTATGAGCGCCACTTGTTGTGCCTTGCTTAGCGCAAGGCAACTTTACTATACTTAGACCCTACTATAGCTCTTGCCGTTCAGAAATTATTGCCGTGATAGCGGGCACACTGTATACATATGTATTTGCTTAGACCCTCATCAGACGTTAAGAGATTTCTAAACTTTGGTGCCCCTTGAAAGCTGCTAATTGGGCAGAGGACTTTTGGAACCATTAATTTAAGATGCACACATAAACCACCTGTAAACGGTGGTCTTCGGTACTAGGTGGAAAAGCAAACGCGCGATCTGGAATTCAAATCACGAATGTCATGTATTTTTGTGCGTTCTTTCCAACATCAGACAAAAAGAGTAATCAGTAATTTTTATATTTTAAATTTAAATTTTTTATTTTTAAAAAACCCTTCCAAGAAATGCCTTCTTTCTCTCTCCTCTCCCCTCGCAAAAAAAAGGTTTCAATTTTTTAACCCAAACCATAAGTTTTAAAAGAAATCATGCTCAAATAAAATCTGTTAATTTCAGACTTCTTTTTCTAAGAACTGATAAATTTTATAAGAACAAAATTTCTACTGCTTAACGACAGTAGCGATGCTTCAAAATGTTTTTATTTAATAAAAAGTAAACAAGTAATGATTTTTCTCCCTGTATGGTCAAATTTTTTAACTGAAATTTTATTGGTTTTAATATTATTGCAAGAAAATCGAACAACTTACCATTTAAACATTAAATAAATGTACAGACGTGGTGTTAAATATAAAAACTATTTTCTCCCTGTATGGTCAAATTTTTTAAACAAAATTTTATTGGTTTTAATATTATTGCAAGAAAATCGAATAACTTACCATCTAAACATTAAATAAATGTACAGACGTGGTGTTAAATGTAAAAACTGTTAAAAATCGCTAACTTTAGTTGGTAAAAAAAAAATTAACATTCCTAATTATTCTGAGATAAACAACATTTTAAAACCAAATCAAATGTCCAGATTTTCTTGTCAAGCAGAAGGAGGATTTTCTTTTTATCAACTTAAAACTTTAATGTATAATTAAGTGTGATAAATTGTTGTTGTTTCAAATGCCCTTTAGCAATAGCCGAGCGGTGCCAGATCCCCCAATAGGACGGGATCAGCGAAAGGGAGCAGTTTCCATTTTAATGAGCTCCAGTGGCAGGAAGACTGATCTTAACTCCGGGTCTCCTAATTTTGAGCCAATTCCAGACGAGAGACCTAGCACCTGAAATCGGCACCCTCAGAGGTATCATTTGAATATGGAGGACTTTGGACCCATTAACAGATTTTAAATGCACCAGTTTTGTGACTAGAGCACTTCGTCGGCCCGTAGCCAGATGATTCAACAAAGGGGGCAGTGCCCCCAGTATGAGTATGCATGTTCGATTGTTTTCTTCTCCCCAATCCTCAGAGGTCTTTTAAATGTTATGAAAACATGTTTTTGACTACTTTATTTTTTAAATTATTTTTACTAATTGCGTATGTTAATGAAATTTCAGTGGTGGCAGAATGTCCTTAATAGTGCACACGCTCAATGTTTTCTGGTTGACTTAATTTTTTGTTATGAAATTATCGTGATATCTTAACTATTGTTAGTGATTCTGATGTGTTTTAACATTTTCAAATAAGGCTAAAGTGTGTATCATTTTGGTTTGTCTGTCCATCTGTGTTCCTAACTGCCGTAAATATGCATCGATTGCTATGAAATGTATATATGTTACTAGCTGCTTGCCCGTTCTCCGCACGGTGGGAAACGAATATTTTCCTCACATATATAATTCGAATTAAACCCAGTAATACGGAATCTCAAAACGTGAAAAAAATACTTGAATCGTGACTAAAAGTTGACGTCATGAGCGCAAATCTGAGATGATTGCAACCTGATGACACAAAAACTTTGTCAGTGTCACTGGCGATCAAAAAAGATCTTTCCGTATGCAAATGAAACTTCTCTCTTTCGAAAAATGCCTGATTTCTACTACATATAATTTTGTTTTTTAAGCTTAATTATAGCATTTAATATATACCAGATGAATAAATTACATGATGTTGACAACTATTTTATTTTATCTTGCATTTCCTAAAGCGTGGACAATGCATTAGCGCAGTTATTTTGCAGATGACTTTATTGAATTTCACTTAAATTAACAAAACCTACATGAAATAATATAAGCACCACGTACGTTATAAGCCAAAATTGCACACAGTTTTCGTGAAACTGGTCCCATTTCAAATGAAAACATTTGTGACGTAACTTCTGCGATAAAGTTTATCACCCTTACTAAACTCTTAATGCAGTATCACACTTGTTACATAAAACTGATGTTGGTCTCACTGTCAACTCGCCCTAAATAAATAACTAATTTCATGTTTTATTTTTAACAATTTACAGTAGACCCCTTCATAACACGGGTCTACAACACGAATTCGTAGAACACGGCGAAAAAATTGTGATCGTTTTCGTGTAACACGTTGAAAGAGACTCGTACAGCACGGTAAAATGAGACATATGTTCTGATATTATGACGCTTTAGCTCCTGTAATTAACATAACTTTTGAATGGCAATACCAAACATCATTGTATTTCTACGGAGTGCAAATAAGTTTTGCCGCGATTATTCCGCGCAATCCGCACTCCAGGTGGAGTATAGCGCAGGACCCGTACAACACGGATTCCTATAACATGGAACGTATCTTCCGTGTTATAGGGAATCTACTGTAGTTTCATAGTGTCAAATTCAAAAGAAAATTCTGGATTGCCGTATTTAGTAATATTTCATCTCACCTTGGTGGCAAATATCCGATCTGTATCAAAAGTAAACTTTACAAAATTTTTAATTCTGTATAACCCTCTAAACAACTTCGGTGTTTACCATCTACGACGGTTTTACATGACGTGACAACTTATGTTTGCGTGCAGTGGCGTAGCCAAGGAGAGGATAGGGGGTCACAACCCCCCATGAGGAGATTTTTGCCATCCAAAATGTATATTCTTCACTCCCTTATCACACACGCGTATACATGCATATATGTGAGCTGCAGTAGTCGTAACACCCCCATGAAAAATTTCTGGCTACGTCACTGCTAGCGCATAATTGATCATTTTTCTTTTCATGTATCAGTGATCAATATTCTTCAAGATGAGAATCTCCATTGAAAAAAAAAATGTTCTAAATAATCTGACCCCAGAAAACTCTGATTAGCACAGTGGGGTTACCATGGGCCCAACCCAGAAAAAATTTCGGGGGGGGGGGGGGGTACAGAAATTAAATTTATAAATTCATAAAAGATGAAAAAGGCCCAATTTTTCACAAAAACGCTTCATTATTATTTTTTTGTTAACAAAATTTTAGATTTCGGGGGGGGTGGACCCCTGGTACGCGCCGGACATACGTTCTTGTTTATGTCCGGAGGAGCATGTACATTAGTGCTTGTGTACTGCTCCTGATAATCTGCCAGCAAGGCAGCAAAAATTGACATAAAAATGGCACCCACACGCGGAAGAAATAAAATTAAAGGTATATAGAATTACATGAAAACTTCGATTATTTTTAAAGTGCATTCCTCTTACAGTTCTATTTGTTTCACATTTGATGCGTTTTCACTTTTACGAGTCTTAAAAGCTGTAGAAATTAGTGGTTTCACTTAATTGTTAAGTGGCAACAATGGATTCCGTTGCTACGGAAACTATAAAAATGGAACATGAAATGAGTTATTTTTGTTTACTTTGCTAGAACTGCCATATTGGTGGCAATACGCAATACTTTGTTTGGCGGAATTTAAAAAAAAATATCTATGCATACGCTAGTGATATCGGCTCATCTCAATTGTGGAATGGAATTAATAATACGTACAGAGCTGCACTACATTTGAATATTTTTCGCCAACTTTGCTAAGAAATGTACTAACGTAGGAATCAACATACATTTCAATTCGCAAAACAAAAAATATATTAGACAGTATTAATTACGCCTTTCTAACAGCTTTGAGTAAAAGAAACTTCTGTAGCGCTGCTTTAACAAATAAGAATAACTTATTTATTACACAGTACTTCGATCGCCAAATGTCAACATACGCCATTTTGCGAGGTTTTTTTGTTTTCAGGGAATCATTCGAAGCATTGATTTAACAGCAATCAAAATGGGAAATAGTTATCTATCATTTATATGGTTCGATCGTTCAAAATTTAATGCAGGCATATTATTGATAAGTAGCAGTCATTTAAATTATTATTAACTATAACGGGTTTTAATCACCGTTAACTGCCATGTACAAAATGCGAGAATTTCAATTTTCTGAAATTTGACGGAATTCTTCCAACTTAAATCAGTTTACTTAATTTGGTGAAAATTCTATAGATCGTTTAAAATCGCCTTAATAACTGCATTATTTCTATATGAAACATCGAAGTATAGCGCCGTAAAATTTATACTTGTTATTAAAAATACTATTTCGTTACGCTCTCAGTAATTTGCGCCAAGCCCAAAACTGTACAAATCGGTAGAACCTACTACTTTCTCAAAATCGCCAAATGAGCCATTTTTTCCCCGGTCAAACTAAAAAATATACATATTAGTCTCGGAAATCTCTCAATCCTTTATTCTTTTACACATAAAAAACATTGAATTCCAGCTCTGATTTAACATGAACGCAATATTTTAATTAAAAAATAACTTTGTAAATAATCTAAACAGAAAAAAAATCATTATTCTTTTATTTTTACTGCAGGAGTCTAAATAATTTAATAAAATAGCCAAACATGGCAACCTCGATGCTTATTTCTCACTTTTTTGACTACAGGGGTTACAATCACGGAATTGCGGAGAGCAAAAATTAGCGTTTTTGATGGGGTTTTTTATCAATATCTCCTAAACTAATTCGAATTTCGAAATTTAAATTAGCGGAGGTTCTTACTCGAAATTTTCCGAATTCGTGGATACCTCGTTCGAAACTCAACTCCCAGCCGTTTAGGAGGAGATGATGCTACTTTGTGCTACACACACACACACACACACACAGACAGACGCGCACAGATTTTAATAGTATAGATAGATGTAATGTATGTCGTATATAAGATTGATAACTTTTTACAGGTGCACTTAAAAGAATTCGATACATTATATTCTATGGGTAGTCGCAGGGGGTGGCAAAATTTTTTTCTGGGGGGGTCACTGCCCCCCAAATGCACCCCCTTGGGTATGGGATAGCTAATGCGGGACTTATATTAAACTAATACTAGTTAATAATAATGTAGTAATGCTCACTTACATATAATATACTACCGCGAAGATAAAGGGGGCTGTAGCCCACCCTAGAAAATCGGGCCAGTTACGCCAATGGTTTTTATACAGGGCTACGACAAAGATTTCTTTTACATTATGGCCTATCGGGGGAAATTCTTGAAAGTGCGCTAGCATTTAAACGATACATTCGATTGAGCTCAAATTGGGTGTATATGTTATAAACCACTATCTTAAGACCGATATTAATATTTATGTGTACAGGACTTATAGTTTTCTACAGGGCTACGACAAAGATTTCTTTTACATTATGGCCTATATGGGAAGAAATTCTTGAAAGTGCGCTAGCGTTTAAACGGTACCTTCAATTGAGCTCAAATTAGGTATATATGTTATAAATTACCACCTTAAGACCGGTACTGATTTTGGTGTGTATTGGACTTATAGTTTTTCTACAGGTCTACGACAAAGATTTCTTTTATACTATGGCATAATGGCACATGGGGAGAAATTCTTGAAAGTGTGCAAGCGTTTAAACGGTGCATTCTATTGAGCTTCAATTTGGTATATATGTTTGAATGATTCATCGATTAAAATTTATTTAAATGCTTGGTAATGATCTTAATCGTAAGTGTTGGAAAAGTCGAGTGGAGTCACTCCAGATTTTTTAAAAATCTTATGACACATTACATTAACCTTGCTATTACTAACTGATTTAAATTTGAAACAGTAACCAAGAAAAAAAAACTCATAACATTAAGTGTTCATAAATATGTAAAGTCAATTAATTGCTAATTTTTTAATAAAATATACAGGTAAAACATTACCAACATTTCACTAATATTTTAAAAAGTTATTAATATATAAATGAAACTCATTTTTGAAGTTTTACACCATATGAAATATTGTTTCAGAAAAACCTAATTAAATTAATCATTGCAAAACAAAGTTTAATAAATTTTAACAAAGTATTCGGTATTCGGCAAAATATGGTATTTGGTGCATCCCTAGTTTTGAAAATATATTGTGTTCCATATTATTTTTTCTGCATGTTACAGCACTTACAAAAGCTTTGCATGAAAACCTATACCATCATCATTTGATTCTTTTCCATATGAGATAGAGTCCAAAAATATGTACTACCCACTGCACTTTCTTTAGTATATTTCTGTTCCTATAGAGACAAAACTTCCTTGTTTCCTTTTAGCTATCTTTTCACCTTGCCTGAATCTAACTTTCTGACATCAGATCAGAAAAATACTGTTATAGAACAAGCATTCCCAACAGTCCTGAAAAATAAAAAATGAAGTAAAGACAAATATGTTGAAGATTGCAAAAGAGAGAGGACTCTACAGAGACAATAATCAACAACTTCTATACAGTGCCGTAGCTATTCCGTTTTTATAGAGGGGGCTCCAAATTTTCCAAGGGGGGCTTTCAAATATACACATGTAAACATATATAAATACACGTTTATATGTGTGTATACATATACAGGGTGTCCAGCCTTAATGTGGCCCAATAGCTAATTCCCGAACAGTTCGATTTAGATATGCACTTCCAATTTGAAAAAGGTTTTTAAAAACGTAAGGAATGTTTTTACGTGCTTTTCGAACCAAAAAACCCATTTAGAAAAAAATCACAAAAATTAAATTTTTATAGGGTCCCCAGGTCCTATCACTTATATTTAGGAAAAGATGCAGTACACAAAAACAAAGTAAACACAAAAAGTTTCATTTTATTACGATAAAAACTGACCGAGTTATGGAACTTTGAAAATCGTACATTTCATCCATTTTCTCGGCCATTTTCAAGACGGTCCCTTACTAGCTTCGAGAAAATGGATGAAATGTATGATTTTCAAAGTTCCATAACTTGGTCATTTTTTATCGTAATAAAATGAAACTTTTTGTGTTTACTTTGTTTTTGTGTACTGCATCTTTTCCTAAATATAAGGGATAGGACCTGGGGACCGTATAAAAATTTAATTTTTGTAATTTTTTTCTAAATGGGATTTGCGGTTCGAAAAGCACGTAAAAACATTCTTTACGTTTTTTAAACATTTTCAAATTGGAAGTGCATATCTAAACCGAACGGTTCGGGAATTAGCTATTGGGTCACATTAAGGCTGGACACCCTGTATATCAGAAACAATTCAGTAGTTACAGAGATGCCCATAGAGCGTAATGTATTAGAATTATTTTGAGTGTTCCAGTAAAAGAACTATTTGTGCATGAATTTTAGCTTATGTTACTCAGGACAAGCTACATTTCTAATAGTGACAAAATTTTTAGACTCGGTTTAGTTCTTACAAGAATACAAGAGTGGCAATCAAGAATAATGCAATTTTTATGAGTGTCCCTGTAAAATTGTGATATTTCCTAGAAAGGTAGCCTATATTACTCAAGAATAGTGTAGATTTTTGTCAGCGAAAATCTTTTAGAATCGGTTCAGTCTTTACAGAGATACAAATGGAGCTTCATGTAATTCTTATGAGTGTCCCTGTAAAAGAACTATTTATGATGTATGCATTAAAGGTAGCCTATAATACTCAGAAATAGTGTAGCTTTCAATCAGTGAAAAAAGTTTAAGAACCCGTCTAGTAGTTACAGAAATACCGATAGAGCTTGATGTATTAGAATTATTTTGAGTGTCCCTGAAAAAGAGATGTATTTATGTTATATGGATGAAAATTAGCCTATAGTACTCAAGAGCAGCTTTCTATCAGTGAAGGAAGTTTTCGTATCGGTTCAATAGTTACCGAGATACACATAGAACGTTTGGGTACGTGTGTACTAGATATGAGTTCGGGCTCAATTTTTGAAGCCCGAGCCCAAAATTTCAGCTAAAGATAAAAAAATTCAATTACTTCATTGATAGAATACAATAAATTTTGCCGTTTGTGCAAATTAAAGACAAATATATTTGCAAACTATCAATGCACTTTCCAATTCTTTATATCCATGTTTACCAAATAATGTCCGATCTCATGACTAAGCAATAGAAGCCGCCGTAAGTACTTTTATATTCCTCATGAATCACTTTTTAAAATTTGTTTCAAGGAGTATGTTCAATAAAGGAGAAATTTTTCACAAGCCCGAATGCAATCGTGAATTGCAGAGCCCGAACCGAGCTCGGGCTGAGCCTGTCTCATCTCTAGTGTGTACGTGTGCGTTTGAAGTAGCCTGCGTGTACGTTTGAAGTAGCCTAATACCTCTAAAATATGCTTTAATGAATATCTGCCCATAGAGTGTAATGTATTTAAAATCTTTTGGGTGGCTCTGTAGATAAGCTATTCAGTCGAATGGGACCGAAAGGGTAGGTGTACAACTAGATGTTACAGCAATCCTAAATATAAAGTTTCGACATTTTACTTCTAATAGTTTTTGAGATATGTGAGTTTGGTGAATTTCAGCCCATAGAGCGAAATGTATTTCGAACCTTTTGGGCGCTCCTGTAGATAAACTATCCTGTCGATTGGGAGTGAAAAGGGATGTGCACAACTACATGTTACAAAAATCCTAAATACAAAATTTCAACATTCTGCGACCAATAGTTTTTGGGATATGAGAGTTATATGCATACGCACGCATGTACGTACAGATGGCATGGAAAAACTGGTCAAAATAGGTTGCAGACGCATTTATATGATCGTGCATGTAAGCGTACGATGAGATGCATCAAAACAATTCTTAAAATTAAATTTAGTGGTAGTCGAAATTTGGCTCCGAAATTTTTCAGGATCACATTACTTCCTTATACTCCGCACAAAGAGGTAAAAAGTTTTAGAATCGGTTCATTAGTTCCAGAGATTGTAATGTAAATCAAATGAGTATCCCTGTAAAAGACCTATTTGTGATATATGCATGAAAGGTAGCCATAATACTCAGGACTAGTGTAGCTTTCTACCTGTGAAAAAAGTTTTAGAATCAGTTCAGAAGTTAAAGAAAAACCCATACAGCTTAATGTATTACAATTATTTTGTGTGTCCCTGTAAAGGAACTATGTAAACTATATCCAAGAAATTTAGCCTTTAATTCTCAGAAATAGAAGCTTTAGCTTTCTATTATTGAAAAAAAGTTTCGGATTCGGTTCTCTAGTTACAGAGATACCCATTGGGAGATACTTGCCTGTCCTTCTAAAAGAATCATTCGGGATATATTCATAAAAAGGCAGTCTAAAATACTCAGTGGCTTTCTATCAGTGATAAAAGTTTTAAAATCGGTTCAGTAGTTAGAGAGATAAGAGTGTAAATGTATAATAACTATTTTGAGTGTCCCTGTAAAAATAAGCAGCGTAAAGAATTATTTACGCTGCATACATGAGAGCCAGCCTATAATACACAATATTGTATCTTTCTATCAGTAAAAAAAAAAAAATTAAGAATCAGTTTTGTAGTTACACAGATGCCCACAGAGTGTAATGTAATTCTCATGAGTGTCTCTGAAAAAGAATTATGTATATATATCTACATATACCTGCATGAAAGGCAGTGTCTAATTTTTAGGAATAGTGTAGCTTTTTATTGGTGAGAAAATTTTGTGAATCGGTTCAGTAGTCAGTTACAAAGATACCTATAGAGGGCATTGCATTTGAATTATTTTGACAATTCCTGTAAAAGAAATATTTATGCTATATGCATGAATTTTAGCTTGTGATACTCAGGAATAGTGCAGCTTTCTACCTGAGAAATTTTTTTAGAATAGGGTCAATGGTTACAAATATGTCAATTTTATGTATTTCTGTATGACAGCCCCTGTAAAATTCTGATATACAGGTATGTATGAAAGGTAGCCCATATTTCTCAGGAGTAGCATAGCTCTGTATCAGTGAAAAAAAAAATTCAGATTTAGTTCAGTAGTTACAGAGACTGTAATGAATTGGAATTGTTTTGAGTGTCCCTGTAGAACTATTTACGCTAATGCATGAAAGGTATTCTACAAGTTAAACCAGTGTATAAGCGCTTTAACCCATACATTTACATGTATTTCAAACAATTACTTCTATTTGTTTAATGTTATTCTTTAGAAATTTAGCCCATTGTTTAGAAGTATTTTATTGATGGATTTTTAAAAAGCATAGTTATACTGTACATTTTTGCCTTAAGTCTAACTAAAATGTCCCTTTCTTCAAAAGCATTTTTAATATAACCCTTTGATTCTAAGTGCATTATTGACACATTATAAACAGCATTGTCAAACCGTGTATTTCTGCATTAATTCCAACAACGAACGTCCCTTTGTTGAAAGTCATTTTAAATAAAGGTTTAGTCCACTCTTTCAAAGTATACTATTGACACACATTTTTAAAGAGCATTGTTGTACCGTCTATTTTTGCATTATTTCCAACAATTACGTCCCTTTGTTGAAAGTCATTTTAAATAAAGGTTTAGTACACTGTTTCTAAGTATATATCATTGACACACATTTTTAAAGAGCATTGTTATGTCACGTATTTCTGTATTATTTCCAACAATTACACCCCTTTGTTGAAAGACATTTTAAGTAAAAGTTTAGTCCACTGGTTCAAACTATATTATTGACACACTTTCTTAATGAGCATTGTTATACCTTGTATTTTTGCATCATTTCCAACAATTACACCCTTTTGTTGAAAGTCAAGTTAAATAAAAGTTTAGTCCACTGTTTCAAAGTATATTATTGACACATTTTTAAACAGCATTCTTATATCTTGTATTTTTAAGATATTTCCAACAATTACGTCCTTTTGTTGAAAGTCATTTTAAATAAAGGTTTAGTCCACATTTTAAAGTGTATTATTGACACACATTCTTAAACAGCAAGGTTGTACCTTGTATTTTTGCATTATTTTCAACAATTACGTCCCTTTATTGAAAATCATTTTAAATAAAAGTTTAGTCCACTTTTTTATAGTATATGATTGACACACATTCTGAAAGAATATTGCTATACCGTGTATTTCTGGATTATTACCAACAATTACGTTCCTTTGTTGAAAGTTATTTTAAATAAAGATTTAATGCACTGTTTCAAAGTATATTACTCACACACATTTTTAAAAAGCATTCTTATATCGTGTATTTTTGCCTTAATAATTTTCAACAAAGGAACGTAATTATTGGGAATAATCCAGTAATACGCGATATAACAAAGCAAGCTTTTTAAAAATGTGCGTCAATAATATAGTTTGAACCAGTAACTTTTATTTAAAATGACTTTCAACAAAGAGGCGTAATTGTTGGAAATAATGCAAAAGTACACGGTATAACAATGCTCTTTAAGAATGTGCGTCAATAATATACGGTAAAACAGTGCACTAAACCTTTATTTAAAATAATTTTCAACAAAGGAATGTAATTATTGGGAATAATCCAGAAATAGGCGATATAACAATGCTTTTTAAAAATGTGTGTCAATGATATACTTTGAAACAGTGGACTAAACCTTTATTTAAAATGACTTTCAACAAAGGGAGGTAATTGTTGGAAATAATGCAGAAATACACTATAACAATGCTGTTCGAACGATAATGTCCATTTGTTGAAAGGCATTTTAAATAAAGGTTTAGTCCACTGTTTCAAAGTATATCATTGACACACATTTTTAAAAAGCATAGTTATACCTTGTATTTTTGCATCATTTCCAACAATTACACCCTTTTGTTGAAAGTCATGTTAAATAAAAGTTTAGTCGACTGTTTTAAAGTATATTATTGACACACATTTTTAAACAGCATTGTTATATCTTGCATTTTTGAGATATTCCCAACAATTACATTCTTTTGTCAAACCATTTTAAATAAAGTTTTACTCCACTGTTTTAACGTGTATACGTAACGACACACATTCTTAAACAGCATTGTTATACCGTGTATTTTTGCATTATTTCCAACAATTACGTCTCTTTGTTGAAAGTTATCTTAAATAAAGATTTAGTCCACTGTTTCAAAGTATATCATTGACACACATTTTTAAAGAGCATTGTTATACCGAGTATTTTTACATTATTTCCAACAATTACGTCCCTTTATTGAAAATCGTTTTAAATAAAAGTTTAGTCCACTGTTTTAAGTGTATTATTGACACTTTTTCTTAAAGAGCATTGTTATACCTTGTATTTTGCCCCATTTCCAACAATTACACCTTTTGTTGAAAGTCATTTTAAATAAACATTTAGTCCACTGTTTCCAAGTAAATCATTGAAACACATTTTTAAAGAGCATTGTTATATCACGTATTTCTGTATTATTTCCAACAATTACGCCCCTTTTTTGAAAGACATTTTAAATAAAAGTTTAGTCCACTGGTTCAAAGTATATTATTGACACACTTTCTTAAAGAGCATTGTTATACCTTGTATTTTTGCATCATTTCCAACAATTACGTTTCTTTGTTGAAAGTTATTTTAAATAAAGGTTTAGTGCACTGATTCAAAGTATATTATTCACACATATTTTCAAAGAGCATTGTTATATAGTGTATTTTTCCCTTTTTTTCAGCAATTACGCCCCTTGTTGAAAGTCATTTTAAATAAAGGTTGAGTCCACTGTTTCAAACTATATTATTGACACACATTTTTAAGGAGCATTGTTATTTATACCGTACATTTTTGCCTTAAGCCTAACGAAAATGTCGCTTTGTTGAAAGGCATTTTTAATATAACCCTTTGATTCTAAGTGCATTACTGACACACATTATAAACAGCATTGTTATACCGTGTATTTCTGCATTATTTCCAACAGTTACGTCCCTTTGTTGAAAGTCACTTTAAATAAAGGTTTAGTCCATTGTTAAAAAGTATATCATTGACACACATTTAAAAAAAGCATTGTTATATCGCGTATTTCTGGATTATTCCCAATAATTACGTTCCTTTGTTCAGTGGCGTAGCAAGGTGGGGGCAGTCCGCCCCTTCGGCGGTGACACCCGATGGCTTTTACAGCAAAAATTCCGAAAATATCGCATGTATGGGGGCAAAAATGCTCGTATGGGGGTGACACCACTTATATCCGCCCCGGGTGTCATCCACTGTAGCTAAGCTACTGCCTTTGTTTAATATTATTTTAAATAAAGGTTTAGTGCACTGTTTTAACGTATATTATTGACACACATTCTTAAAGAGCATTGTTATACCGTGTATTTTTGCATTGTTTCCAACAATTACGCCCCTTTGTTGAAAGTCATTTTAAATAAAAGTTTAGTCCACTGTTTCAAAGTATATTACTGACAAACATTTTTAAATAGCATTGTTATATCTTGTATTTTTGAGATATTTCCAACAATTACGTCCTTTTGTTGAAAGTCATTTTAAATAAAGCTTAGCCCACAAGTAAAGCACACCCCCCAAAAAAAGTGCTCGAGCAAGAGATGAATTTCCTACGTTGGTTTCGTATACTAAAAATTATTTATCATAGAATATGAATTATGCTATGTATAAATTTCCATATTTCTGTCAAGTTGTGCATTTTTCAAAAACTCAATTATTATTCGCAAATCTAAAATCAGAAATTTCTCTCTTGCTCGAATACTTTTTTGGAGGGTGTATATTATTGACGCACATTCTTAACGAGCATTGTTATCCGTGTATTTTTGCTTTATTTCCAACAATTACGTTCCTTTGTTGAAAGTTATTTTAAATAAAAGTTTAGTCCGCTGCTGCAAAGTACACTATTTAACGACACACATTCTTAAAGACCATTGTTATAGCGTGGGTTTTTTCATTATTTCCAACAATTACGTGTCTTTGTTGAAAGTCATTTTAAATAAAGGTTTAGTCTACTGTTTCAAAGTATGTTATTGACACACATTTTTAAAGACTATTGTTATACCGTGTATCTTTGCCTTATTTCCAACAATTACGCCCGTTTGTTGAAAGTCATTTTAAATAAAGGTTTCGTCCAGTGGTTCAAAGTATATTATTGACACGCTTTCTTAAAGAGCATTGTTATGCAGTGTATTTTTGCATTATTTTGACAGTTACGTCCCTGTGTTCCAAGTCATTTTAAATAAAGGTTTAGTCCACTGTTTCAAAGTGTATTATTGACACACATTCTTAAAGAGCATTGTTATACGGCGTATTTTTGCATTATTTTCAACAATTACGTTTCTTTGTTGAAAGTCATTTTAAATAAAGGTTTAGTCCACTTTTTCAAAGCGTATTACCCAGACAGCACATAAGCTTAAATCAAGCTTGACATTTCCTTGAATTTGACGTATTAATACAAGCTTGACTTTAGCTTGATTTTAGTTACCGTGGGTTGCTCTCTTTCTAAAAACTGGGCATTGCAGGGGACATTTTCTAAAAACGGGACATTACGGTGTCCCAAAGCTGTGCTTGGGGACAACGGGACAAGCCACCTAAAAACGGGACTGTCCCGTTCAAAACGGGACGTATAGTCACCTTAGGCATACCGTAATGCCTCTTTCGGACAAAATATCTGCTGGCTCTTAAGTGCTGTAGTAAAAGTTTTATTACGCATTTTTGGACAGATCTTGTCTGCAGAAAAGGAGCTATTTACAATTTAATACTTTGAAAATCTATTTGAAAAAATGTACATTGCCAGAAAATGACGATGTCGAGGAAGTTCAAACTGAACAGATAATTCAAATACTGGATGAGCCAAATTTCGATAGTACAGGACATTATAAATTCTGATAGCTAAATTAAAATTCCATGTAAAACTGTTTAATAAAATATTTGTTATCTATTTTCCAGATGATCTTATTCATATAATATCATTTTCTATGAGTGTGTTTCATTTTTTTCATGTATAATCATTTTACCCCACACCATGTGGTAAAATGATCATAATAACAAGCCAAAAAGAATTAATGATCAAACAGTTTTAATGTTTGTAAAAGCAAAAAACAAATATTTGTAGTTACTGTCAGATAGTCTAATGTAAAATATTTGTCAAAAAATTTTAAATATGTTGTATCATTTTAGATGTGTAGCTTAGTAAAGTTAAAAATAGCTAAATTTATGGTCATTTTACCCCAACTGACCCTAATCACGCCTTTTTCTACAAATGTAAAAATGTTTTAATCGTAAGTGAAATCTGACGACACTTTCCTTGAAACAGAGGCGGAGTTTGCTGCCTGCGTCCAGTGGCATAGCTAGAGAAGGGTTAGAGGGAGTATCTGTCTCCGGACACAGCACACGGGGGGGGGGGGGGTGCAAATTATAATTTCGAACTGTCATTGTTGTCCATTCTATCAAACAGAAAGAGATGCGGAAACTTCACTTGTTCCCGGAAGTTGAAAACTCTAGCTACGCTTCTGACTATGCCTTAAATCGGACCTGCTCGACTCATCGACTAAAACAAATCGGTCATCGCCAGCCGATGGGTCTCCAGGGGCTCTTTCCTTTGCTTAGGGACAAAACGTTTCCACAATGTCCCATTCGAAAAACTGCTTATGTCTAAAGCAAAGTGTTTTGCCCACTAGCTTCTCGCGGTTAATGGCAGTTAATCGGTATTTGTTTGTAATCGGGAGAAAAATAATCTCTCTTAGATATAATTAGTGTAATTTTCACGTGTAGTTTAATTATGTTTATTAAAAGTTATTTTTTTATACCAATAATTTTTTTTGTTTAAAATAGATTTTTAAAAGTTACTGTTAAATAATTTTACTGTATCGATTTTGACTGTTAGAAGCTGTCCTCATTGGTTCTGTTCTGCGAAGATATTTCATTAAAAGAGTTGTGGTTCAATTATAAATTTTACAATGCTATTAAAATCTTAAACATATTAGGAAAACATTCATTATATTCCATAAATCTGCCTTAATTCTAAAAAATTATTCACATAGTTAAAATGGTGAAATTATTTACATAGGAGGGACAGGAACGGCGCAGAAGATAACATAACACAGAAAGACAAATCGAATTGACAGTTTATGCTGCCATCTATTGGTAGAAATGATACAAATTACATGTAAATGTACTGAAATTTAAGTCATAAAACGCTAATACAATCAATTTGTTAAAACATAGAAATAGAGAGACCATTGCTAATGTTATTTTTTAAACTTGCTATCGATTCATGAACTGTCTTTTAATCATCACATCAAACATGCACAAAAAAACTTTATTTGGTTTATTTATTTAATATTAATCTGAGACAGGTTTCTGTAAGGATAAATTAATTTAACGTTATTATTTATTTTATTTTAAAACTAATGCTTAAACTGTTTTTTTTTTTTTGACATAAATGTATTACTAGTTAACACACTAATATTTTAATTAATATGAGTAAATTCAATTATTTTATGTAACAATAGATGGCAGTAGTTAACCATTATAAAAATCAATGCCTGAAGAATTCGGTTATTTTGTATCAATAAAAAGGGATGCGGATTGTACTTTTTTTTTAACATGATTGCGATTGTAAGAGAAAATTTTAAAAAAGTTAAATATAAGGACAGAATAAAAAAAAATTAATAAGTCGCTAGTATTTAATGCATTTCCCGGTTAATTATACTGCTTACCCTTGGATAAATATTTAATTTATCAATTTTACAAATGATTTGCTGTGAGAAAATTTTTTGTCCAGTACAAAATCTTAAACATATCAGAATAAATCTTTCATTATTTCTGAGAGGAACGAAGAATTTTTTATATTTTTTTATTAGGTCTTTTAAACATTTCAATTGATTGAATATTGTATACTTCACATGAACGAAACAATATTCCTCCCCTTCGCACATTTACTCAGTTTTTCGAATAGTTTAAAATTCGGTAAAATTAATTATGATTTTAATGTACTTTTAAAAACTATTTGTTCTGTTTACATAGTGAAATACAATTATTTGTTTTTAGGACGTAATTCAAATATTCAGTCATAAGCAGGAAAAGAGGCATCTGAAAATTCTGTATATTAATTTAAAAATTCTGCCAGCTTCAAATAAATAGCTCTAAAAGAAAGTATATTGTCATTTATCGATACAGCTCTAAAACGAGAGAGAGAGAAAAAATGAGAGATAAAGTGAGTTTGACTCATTCTAAGTATGATTACTAACGCCAACGTTGCTAGAAAAACATTTGCAAAAGAAACCATCGATGAGGTGAGACGAATAACACCCGAAGACTACGCCACCACAGATCATACAAAAAAATAGTTCCTACTTTTAGATACACATTAATGAGAATAAGATTGATAAAGGCAGTTACAAATCTCAAAAACGTCTATAGATATTCAAATTTAAAGCACATTGCATTAAAAACTAATTTTAACTGCAACGAAACGGATATTATTGTCGCGGAGGGATACTAAAACTCATTTCGCAGATGTTCCCGCTTTAGAGTATGCTCTTGGAATAATGGAGGTGTTGTGTTGATGAGATTTGTGTGATACTCTACGTTTATCTAATGTACCTCTGCATGTGTGCGGCATGTGTTAAATTTCAATAATGAGCGTCGAGTACTGGATCGCGAGTTAAGAGGTGACTTGGATTACAAGGATGCCGTTCTACTGGGTGGTGGTGTGACGACAACAAGGCATGGCAACGCCAGCTCACGCTCGGGTGGCTTGCCCCGAACAAAAAACCCCTGAAAGCGGAGACCAGGAGGGTAGTGAAAGCCTTAAGAACGGAACAACCCTTGAAGATTCAGACGACTCTACAGGGAACGTGTTAGTGAAAAATCGGGTTCGATCTCCCGCGGCAAGCGCCGGCGGCAACCCACAACACAGGGAGATGACGATGGATAGCTTCCAAGATGGAGGGACGGCTCTGCAGCCTAACAGTAGGCCTGCGAGCGCGAACATAGAAGGCACTTTCCCGGCGGCCGCTGTGGATAGGTCGCGACTCGACTACCAGGGTTTTAATCAAAGTAATAATAACAGGGATGGTGATGATTTCAGAAATTCACAGGACAGCTACAACCATGGCGGCTGCGACGTCGGATACGCGCGGGGAAGCTATGGTGGTGATCAACATGGCGGACAAGGAAATACGAGTGAAATGACGACAAACTCGCAGCCAAATAAAATGTATCCTCAGTATAATCAGGCCCAGATGAGGCCTGGTTACCCTCAGGGACCTCGCAGTATGGGCCCCCAACCAAGGCCGTACCCAGGGCCAAATAGTTCACAGCAACAGCAGAGGTTTCTTTCAGGGCCTAGTTTGTCTCAACAAACAGGACCCACACCGACGCTCAATCAGCTATTGCAGGCCCCAAATTCTCTGCAAAGATACCACAATAACTATGAATATAGTGCAAATCAGGGCATGCATAAAAATATGGGGGACCCTAACTCAGCACCTCAGTATCAGGGACCCAACAGCTCTTGGGGTAATATGAGAGGTGCTTCAGGATATCCTCAGCAAATGTCAACTTCAGTATACAGAAATCAGGTAAGATCACCTATTCTTTCAGTGGGAATCTCTAGTAGTAGTATTTTAAGTTGTGTATGTTTTATTGTTCATGATCATAATGTTCTGGCTGCTAGTTTTGGGTTAAAGATTAAAAAAAAAAGTCTAGTTAATTATTCGTTAGTTGTTGTTTCCATACATTTCTATATCTTATGATGTATTCAGTAATCTTAGCTGTTTATCTTGATGAGTGAATAGATGCGTTATGGCTATTTTGAGTGTAATCTTTAATTATAAAAATTCTCATTTTAAAAGTGAATGATTTTATAAATTGTGATTTATTGTAAGAGTATTGATGGTGTGTTTTAGACATCTGAGTTCTTGAACCTCACCTGTCATTCGGTAAGTATTATTGCATTATCGATTTGAGTTATTCCTTTCGAAAATTTTCTTGTAAAAGGTCATGATGAGGTCATTAGAATCGCCTTATCGTTCGTTATCGCCTTAACTCTCACAAAAATTAGGTGATGGTAAACAACCTGCGTGTTGTTGTGAATGGTGTTTTCTCCACGTGCGGGTGAAGTTGGTCTGCTAGGAGGAAATTTAAATTTTGGAGGCAAAAAGTGAGCGGCCGCTGACAGCTGGGAGTTGTGGCGAACGGCGGCATCTGATTGGTTGACCGAGCCGTGGAGATTCTGAATTAATCACATCTGTCACTCTCCGGCGCTGCCATTTCCTTCCTTCGTTCACTCAAGGAGCGCCTCAGTGAATTCACGAGCGCTCTCTCCTCTCCCTCCCCGCATCTATATTTTAAACACCTTTTGACGCACTTTTTTGTAAACTAAAGATCAAAAGTGCGCCTTTATATAATGTATTATTTAATAAATTTTTCATAAATATTATGAAATTATATTTTTTAACTAAAGTTAAAAATAATTTTAATAAAATATTCTTTTAATTTTCAGAAAAAAAAATTAGCACTGCCTTCCTCATAAGTTTTTTTTTAGGCAGTGCTT
This sequence comes from Cheiracanthium punctorium, assembly GCA_038373885.1. Lineage (NCBI taxonomy): Eukaryota > Metazoa > Arthropoda > Arachnida > Araneae > Cheiracanthiidae > Cheiracanthium > Cheiracanthium punctorium. The sequence goes on along the minus strand of JAWZYV010012406.1, from coordinate 89,215 downwards.
ACAGTAATAATAAATAGATTTATAATAATAATAAAAAATAAGTTACAAAAAATTAAATATTATGGTAGTTACTCATAAAAAAGATTATTTTATGTAGTGTTTTTTAAAGCAGAAAATCGAAATCAGTCTTAGTGTTCATAGTTACTTTCATAGACATAATGAAATTTCACTACTATAAATATTTCAGAATAATTCATCTGATCTTAGGTTCCTTGAAATTTGTTTTATCCAGATTTCATTGTAGTATTATATTTAGCAATTTTAGGCTACTCCCTGTAGAATTATAGCAGTAAATATGTGTTAGAACCTCTTAAAAAGTCATTTGCCCAAGATATTTCTGCGTTTTGCAGGTAGCCCTAGTATACTTTGCCTTAGAAAAACAGCATAGAACTACAGTGTTAAAATTGAGTTATAACTGCATTTTCTCCAAAATGTGACATTGCTCTCTCTCTCATAAGCATTCATATGTTACTGCCTATTGACAGAATTTTGTTTTCGAAGTATTCATGTCCAAACCAACAGGCATTTCCAAAAATGGACCAAAACTCTGATGTTTGGATTGTATTCAGGAATCAATGCAGACGATCCATCCGTTTTACAGCCCTTTCACAAAATTACAATCGATTAAAACATTAAAATGGCCCCTTCACAAAATTATAATTAATTAAAAATGGCCTGTTGCAAAATTATAATTGATTAAAACAACTCTTTCACTAAATTGCAATGGATTAAAACTGCCCCTTCGCAAAATTATATTGTATTATGACCCCTACACAAAAATACGATCAATTGAAACTACCCTTCATTGGCATTTTACCATATATTTTAATTTGTTTTATAAGTTTTTCTAAGAAAAAAGTAACTTTTATAAAAATTGGTATGAAAATTCACAAAAAGACATTTTGAAATTCACAAAAATGGGACCCTGGAAAAAATTCCTGCTTCAACCCCTAGTATTGAAAGTAACTTAAATGTATTAAAAATTATACATGAAATAGAAAAACAAAATCAAAATTAGAGCAGACTGGCATCTAATTCTTTAGCAAGCTAGGGCCCATCCTAGGCTGTGGAAATGTCATGCTACCGAAGAAGTTATGTGTGTTTTTGTTCTCTAATGAAATTTTTTCATAAAATATCTTTACACTTCTGCTAGTAACTGTGCCCATTAGATATGATCTCCAAGTCATTCTGAAATGCAAATACTTTTATATAGATTATACTGTAACTAGAAACAGTGTTGTAGTGCTAATTTTTTTCTCTTGGAACACAACTCTCTGTGCGTGTGTGTGATAGGGAACAGATAATTTTGTGCTTTTTCAATGAAACTCGCCCTCTTTTTTAGGGTGGTAGGAGGGGGTTGGGTAGAGGGATAACAACCCTGAGTCCTTGTATCAGGATAGTTATGGTTTTGGTTAACATGGGAAAAAAATTAATTAGGGTTTGGTTTTTAACATCAAAAACTGGTTTTTTACATAACAGAGGTAAAAACTGCAATAATCTACTTTATGATATAGCAAACAATAAATTTCTATATAAAAAAGAAAAATTCTAAAAATTTTAATCTATACCTTTAAATCTTTATTTGCGATAAAATTCAGGATTAAAATTTTGGACTTATGAAATGTTAATGTATTTACAAGAAAAAAAAAAAAAATATGCATCTTGTTTTGCTATTGCTATCTTTTCGGTGCATCTATATTTTTTTACGATACACTTGGATGCTTAAATCTTGAAATATTTATAGAAAATTTATAACTACTCCAATATAAACTAAATTAAGAACCACTGCTTATTATATATTATAATTTTATATAATACAAACTTTCATTTAATTAAAAATTCACACAATTACAAACCACAAATTGATAATTATGTATTATCCCAGCAGTAAGCCAAGACGAAACAATTTTTTTGCCAAGACTTTGCCAATTTTTTTGAATGCCGGACACGTAAAATTATTGATTATTTGGTGTATGATTGGCAATGGGTTGCCAACATATTTGATGAAAAAATAGTTTGGTAGGAATGACTGCCAGGACAATATGTAAATATCCACAAATCTATGTAAAATGGCATTTTTAGTAATCACAATTATATATTATATTGCAGCAGTATATTGCTTCAAAACTAACGATAGAAAGTTTCTTTTATGTTCTTTTCTTTCCCATAGAAAATATTTTACAAAAGACAGTTGTTTCCTCACCTCCTTAGATAAATGAAAAATAGCTAATCAGAGGATATGATGCGTGAAATGTATTGTGATATTCAAAATTAATAATGGGTCATTCCATGCTAAGGAGGACAATAAATAAATAAAATTTTAAAAATTTATTTAGAATTTTTTTAATATATAGACTTATTTGTATACTACCTGAAGCTGCTTGGCTACACTGTAAATTTTACAGCGTTGCTGTGAACCTTACTAAAAGTTTACAGTACATACTTTAAATTAATTTTGACAAGTAAATAAGTCACTAATACTGTGTATACTAATGTAACTAAATACTAATTTTTTTGCTGAACCTATTGAAATCTCATTAAAAAAATGAAAATGTTTTTTAATTATCGGAATAGTTGTCTATCAGATTTAAAAGTTGTGAATTTTAAAACTGAATAACAGAACAGAAATAAAATAATATGTTTGAGTTTTGCAAAAACTTTTCTTGTGTGCATAACGTAAGTGAATGTGGCATTTTATTTTTGTTTCTGTATATGCATGTATACACATATGTAAAAAAATCAAGAATCGGAACAGCTTTAGTATCACCCACCTGCCATTTTTGGCACTGTTTGTTTTTTGCCAAAACTGTGCCAAGTGCCTTTTTTTTGTAAAAGGCTTACCCAGGGCCTGATTATGACCAACAGGGACCCCGGGAGTTGATGAATTTGAGGGCCCCCATCTATGAAATCTGTTTTATTTTTCATAAAATTTTGATATAAAAAAGAATATTTCAGAACAACATTTGAAATTAGGGGCCCTGGCAAGCTCCCGATTTACCCATGCGATAATAAGGCTCTGTATTTACCTTTCAGACTCATGACACAACTCCCGAGTTCCATAATCGCATTTATCTTGTTTCTAGACACAAAAACATCAACAAGAACATAGTACACTTTTATCATTATTTAAACATAATTCCTCGTACACTCACTCATACATGAAATATCTGTTTTCTACTCCTCACTTTCCCAAAAACTTCAAAACTCAAACTTAAAATGGCTAAATCAAAATAGCTTACCTTTTAACTTCTCGGTGCAAGTCCCGATTACAAAACACCAGCCATCTTGTTTCTAGATGCAAAATTGTCGACAATTACAACATATTTAAATATAATTCCAGTACTTATGTATTATCCCGGCGGTCTGCCAGGACGAGCAATTTTACACTAAGATAAATGCCGGGACACATGAAATTATTGATGGTTCAGAATACGATTGGCAAACAGTTTGCCAGCATATTTAATGTAAAAATAGTTTGGCGGGAATGACTGCCGGGATAATACGTAAGTACCATAATTCCATGTGAACTCCTACATAAAATATCTATTTGTAACTCTTGGCTTTCCCAAACTTTTTAACTAATTTGAAAAATCAAAACTCCTACTCTTTATATGCCTTTAAAATCCATTTACTTTACCATCATAATACTAACTCGTTTTCAATAAACCATAGTAAAGCACATACTTTATATGGCTGCCCTGCACTTGAGATGCTTCTTTCACCAATTTTTAAAGCATAAATGATTTAATTCCTGAAACATCTACAAAAAACGGTGCTCTAATCGATGCTCGCTGATTGGTCAATTATATCCTCAGTATCTCCCCCTGCATCTTCTCATATTACACCAGCTCCTTACCACACAACAAACAGAAAGCATGGGATCTGATCTAGTTACAGTCCAAAAGCCTGTTGACTGAAAAGAGACTACTGTCATAGTTCTTTTAAACTGATGTAAAAAGAAACAAAATTATGATAAAAAACAAAACAGTTTTTAAAATTGTTTTAATTAAAAATTAATATAAATTGAATTTATAAATAAATAATTGTTTTATATATAAACAATGCTATACAGATATGCCTTCTTCATGCCTCAGGCAATTTACCCCCCCCCCCTCCCCCCAAAATACATTACAAAATTGGCTGAGACAACATTTAAATTTGAAATTTTTCCGACCGTACAGCTCATAAATTTAACTATTCTTTTTTCTACATGTTTCATTACTGTTAGAATAACTGTTCCTAAAAGTGCACAGTACAACTTCTGAAGAGACATTCTAAAAAACTTTGAATCTCTAAATTAGGATAACTTAATTGCATAAAAATAACTTTAAAAGTTACATCATTTCTGAAAAAAAAAAAAAACAGCCTGCTCTGACTTTCTCCCCTACCCCCATTGTTTTATTATTTGTTATTGACACACTCTCTCTTTTTCAGTTTTGCTTAAACTGATTTAAAAAATACCGATTTAAACATTAATAATCTATTTTAACAATATTTCCAATGACCCATTAAAAAATTTTCAATTAAAAATAAATAAATACCATGTTTTTACCTGACAGGTAAGGAGATTCCGATTATAAGCAAAGCATTGTCTACATTAAAAAAATAAAATTAACAGTTATATTACTCCTCTAAAATAAGTCAGAATGAGTGTAATTTAACTTGTAGTTGACAATAAAAAAAAAAAGAAAAGCTTCCAAGTTTTGACGCATGTTTACTATATGTATATTCCGATTTTGTTTAAAATGCTTTATATTTTAAAAATAAAAAAATTAAATTTAAAGTAAAATAACTTTAACTCATTATTAACTTTTAAATAAAATAAGCACCTTTTTAAATTAAATAAATAAAAAATCATTTTATAATAACATTTGCATGCAGCATAACATTTTAAGAAAAATCTTCAAAATATTTGGTTTTTAATTAAATTAACCTATTAGGACTCAAATACCCACCGTTTTTATTTTAAATTATCTTACTTTATGCATTTACATGTAAGTAAAAAAATAGTTTGCTTTGTTAAGAGCTACACCATTTTCTGAAACAGCTTTTGCAAAATTATTGCTTTTGTGAATTTTTTTTGAAAAAAACAAAGTTTATGAATTTTTGGGGGGTTCCAGTTCTAAACAGGACTATCAAATTATTTTTTTCTATAATCTCCAAACCTTTGTGAACATTTTGGTATAAATTTCAATTTAATATATTGAAAATAAAGAAAGTTATGATTTTTTATCCAAAAAAGCACCATTAAAATAATTGTTTGCAAAAATGCCATTTATGGTCACTTTCCCATTATTTTAATAATTTTTATCTTAAAAAGTATTAGAGATATTGAAGTAAAATTTTATATTGTTGGTTAGAACACTAATGGCTACATTTATAAAAATTTTCAAAGAAATCCGAGACGGTGGGTGACATGGCCTGGTTGATTTGAAATGGAATGACCCCTCTCTTAGTTGGACCTGGTGGTGTAAATGTGAATTCATAAAACAGCTAGCTTTGCCACATTTGACAATTTATCACAAGGCTTGGTGATACCTTTTGGCGATAAATTTCGGTGGGTGATACTAAAGGCTAACCCAAGAATCCAAGTATAAGCTGAAGTAAAAAATCAGCGCCAAGATCAAATTACTCTTTTTAGCTCCTTCCTTTCTCTTTGGTGCTGATTGCATTTAAAATCAATATCCACATAATAAGTGTCAGAGTTACTGCAGAACATTCAATGTTTAAAACAATTCATGATGTGCGATCATATTACACAATCAACTTCAGCTGGGGGCATGAACAGAAGTGTTTATTTTGATGGGAGTGGAGCCTCTCATGGTCATTTAGAAAAGTGGTTGCTGAAAGAAGTATAAACTTTTGGTAGCCAAGAAGAAAAATGCTAAAAAATATTTGTTTGCTATTTATGAAATGGCATACTAATACCTAAGTAATTATGCAAACATATTTTTGAAATTTTAATTTTAATAAAATATTAGAAATTTCAGATTGCTACATTCTTTTTCTCTCCCCGAGAGTACTTCTCTCTCTACTTTATTTTTTACATCTGCCAAACAATCACTTACTCAGATATTCTGAATTTGCTAGTAGTAAAATCTATTTGCTTGTTGGGTTTTCCCATAACCTACCGTCAACTTTCTCTCCATATTTCCTTATCTGTGTGACGCGATCATGTCAGTGTGCTGCTCCAACCGTAAAATCACTCATTTCTTATGGGCCATGTCTCTTCTCTAACCTACAAGATTTGTACGTGATATGTAAGTGTACATGCACCTGCTGTCAATTTGCAGTAGAATGACTAGCTTAGAATGTGATTTATGTTTATTTTACTTCCGAAAAATGCAAAAAAATATTCAGACGGAACGGGGAACGGTTGCTTATAGAGGTTTGCATGGTCTCTTCTAGAGGATCTTTTAACATTAAGAAGATAAGGTAAAAAATTGGTGCCTTAAAAAAGTGGTCGTTGGAGGTGCGGTCACTTAATAGAGGTGGTCGCTCATAGAAGTTTCACTGCATGTATGTACAGTTAGCGGCAAATGTCCAAAATCCGCACGCTTTCTCTGATGTAAATAATGAGATTCGCAGTCATCCACTAATGATGAAATTGTTGAAAAATGTTTTAACTCCAGATAAATGTGATTCTGATGAGAAGGTCTGATGACAATGAACCAGAATCATTTGATGTTAAAGTTAGGAGCAAAGTTAGGTAGTTTAAAGTTAGGAGCAGAATACCTTAAATTTTTAGAACAACAAAGTTCTGTAACAAATCAAGAAATAATAGTAGTATTTTTCAAACAAACAACCATAGAACATGTTTTCTAAATTAAAACCAAGCAAATTTTGAAACCATGCGTTTTGTTGGGGGTCTTTATATAATGAAAATGTAAGTAAAATACTTCTGACTGTATGTTTATTTCATTGTAGCTGTATTCTGCTTTTTTTAAAATAAAAAATGTAGTGATTTATCTTATATGATTCGAAATTTGCAAAATCCCAAAATCCACACAAGGCATGGTCTGGATTTCTGGCTCTCTACAGCATAGCTGCCAACCTTCCAAGAAAAAAATAAGGAACACCGCATTTGGTCATAAAATCAGAAGTAAGGAACACTGTGAGTGGTCATGAAATGTACCATTAAATTATACAATTAAAAATCTCACATTAACAAAATTAAATTATCATGTGTATAGAGATGATGTGCATATATAATCATTAATTTATAAAAATAAAATGTACTTAACTTTGCTTGTTTTCTACAATAGACTTAAATGATTAATGTAATAAATACTTGAAAGAATAAGATAAATATCATTCAATTAAATTTATTGACTTATCTGATATATTTTGACAGTTAAGCATAAATACTTTACCAAAAGCTAAAAATGTACATGATTTTCCTTTTTTTCTTGTAATTTTTAAAAATCCTTATACAGAAGCTGAAAAACGGAACATTTTGGCTTAAAAATGTATTTACTGAACAAAGTCCAAAAAACGGAACGAATCCGTACAAAACGCAACACTTGGCAGCTATGTATACAGTATATGCAGTCAAGAGTCAAAAATCCACACACCTTCTCTGATGTAACTAATGAAATTCAAAGTCATCCGCCAGTGATGAAATTGTTGAACAGTGTTTTGAATCCAGATAAATATGATTCTGATGATGAAAACTTGGGAAAATTATAATAATAAAATCCATTTGATAAAAGTTTAACGTTAGGAGAAGAATACCTTAAATTTTTAAAACAGCAAAGTTCTGTAATTAAACAAGAATTGATGATAATATACAATTTGTAAAAACAAATTAAGAAAAGAAAAAATAAACTGAAAGTAGAAAAAAAATAATATTTTAAAACAAATCACCATAGAACATGCTTTCAAAATTAGAAAAAGGAAATTTTGAAACCATTTGCTTTGCTAGTCTTAATGTAATTTTTTCTTTTTTCTCCTATGATTTTGTATTTAATGTGAAAATATAAGTGAAGTACTTTTGACTGTTCTTATTTCATTGTAATTGTATTCTACTTTTTTAAAATCAGAAATAATTTATCTTTTATGGCCTAAAATCCGCACAAGCTATAATCCCAAGCTGTACAGATTTCTGGCTCTCTACTGTATATATATAGAGAGAGCTACTCTTTCAGGATATCTGTTGTGCTAAAAAAATATATGTATGAAATGTTAATATGGGGAAATAAAACTAATCATTGTCCAAAGGTAAATAATGTTATTTTCTTGCAAGCTCGGGTGAAAATTTTCTGTTTGTATTGCTGGACTCCTGTTTTTTTTTTTTTTTTTTAAGATCTTCAGATCTCCTTAGTTATTAGAAATGTAACAATAGTGATTTGGCCAAATACCGACGAATATTTGGCATATAGTTTAGGCTGAATATTAAACTTAAAATTTCATTTTAGTTGTAAATAAAATGTTGCTCTTCAAATTTGTTACTAAATAATAAATAAAATTCATTTTATATTATTTGTTGGTACTTAAAAACACACAACAGTATAAAATAAATAAACACTTTGTGAAAAAAAAAAAAACCCATAAAATATCACATTTTAACTGTTAATAACTGATTATATATCTAGGGGCAAAAATGTCCGTTCAACAAAAACTAGTACAATAATTGGATTTTTAAAATTTAAAATCAGCAAATTATAATTATTTATCAAAATATTCTTAAATTTGTATGGTAAAGTAATGCGTGCATTTCTAAATTATGAAGATGTATTCTGAATTTTTAAGGCATGAAATATGCAACTAGAGGCATTATTGCAATCACTAAGATATATCACTTTAAAAAAAGTTGTCTCTGGACACTTTTATTCCAAATAGCTCCTCATTAACTAAGATAGAGAGCTAATATCTACTTAATCAACTACTATTAGTGCCCTCTAAAATATAACAGGTTACAATATAGGTTCCTACTGGGGGCAGTTACGCCATGGAAATACGGTTATACTCTTTATCTTAAAAGTGTAACTTTCTGATGTACATCTTTCCCCAAGATCATGTTAAGCATTATTTGATGTAGGCTGATTTATACTAGATAAATTTTTCATATAGTTCACCCACTTCCTCTCTCCTAGGCTGCTGAGGATTGTCCCCGGTTGAAGAATGTAATATTCCTGGATAGAGAAATATTAATGGATCCTTACCAGGGATATTATTTATCCCTTGCTGGAGAAATGTTAAAATTAGTCTCTATCCTTACAAATTCAACAGTACCTAACAATTTTAGGTATTAAGAATAGAAATTCTTTTGTTTACTAGACAAAGGAGCAAGTCACAAACATCCCTTTGAAATAAATATATGCATGCCTGATGCCACTTCTCATTCTGCAACTGGGGTCAGGTTTCAAATTAAGACTGCGAAATGAACGAACGAGCGCTGCTCTGACGCGAGCCCAATTTGAGGGTAGACATAGAATCGACATAGGCAGGAGTATATGTGCATAGAAAATTGGGGGTCGACTTTTGTTTGAATTTAAGCCCCTTCCCAGAGATTTGGCTACTGCATTTGTCATGTAGTACCTAATATAGTATGTGGGTGGAGCATTTTATGCCTTCCCTCCCTTTTTGTTTTCTTTTCAAATATCCCCGCTTAGAGAAGGTTTTATTTCAAATGTCCCCCTAGAGAAAATGTTCAATTCACACCCTGGCTATGTCAAGCAAAGTATTTTATATTCGGGTTATAACACACACACAAAAAAAAGAAGTAATTTTTCGAAGTTGAAATTGCGTATTATACGCCGAGATATACGATTATTCTGTTCTTGGGGAAATCCGATAAAAGGAAGAAAATTTTGATTGTGTTTATAATTCTGTCAGACAGCCATTATAGATATAGGTGCCTGATGCAAGTTTTATTTTTACTGAAGGATTCTAATTGTATCTGGGTCATCTAGTCTAGTCATAAATTAACCATGGTGTGACAAGATAAAATAAAATCTATCCTACGCTATAGTTGCAGCGATAACTGACTCTGACCCAATTCCGGTTTGTACCACTCCAAAATAAACCTTTAACCCTCATCAGTGCCTCATTAACGCATAAGCAATTTGAGCATTTGCCAGAAGCCACCAAATCATTTATAAAAAAATCTATAACAGCTTGAATTTTTCTGAAAACATTTATTCATAGAGATGTAAGTAAAATTTTAAATTTATTTAGAAATTATTAAGTTTTCTTGTTGCTTACTAAAATACTGTTTTTTTTTTCATATTTATAAAAACTGACCTATCATTTAAGGACATTTGTGACTGCATGATTTATCTAGTAAAATATCTGGTTATGATTTTTTTTTATATCCTGAGTATCAAGTCATTGTGAAAATTTGTAAATTTAGTTTTCAATGATTAAAGTTCATATACAACAGTAATGTGTGTTTGCTAGACACTTGGGTTGTACAATAAAGGCCACAATGACATTTTAATATGTGTAACATGCCCATTCTTGAAATCTTGGGGAACTTTTGTGTAATTGGAACAGCTGGCTATTTGGAACAAGCTGATCCTATCTTGATGTTACAAAATTAACTGTGGAATGGACTGATTACGATTTTAAAAAATAGTTAATTTATCACTGTATTTTCTAGAGAGGGGGCTCACAAAATGTCCGAAGTCCCGGGCCCTATGCTATCATAATCAAGCCCTCCACCATTCTCCAAAAAGATTAAAAAGTTCTGCTCTAAAAACGTAAATAAATCTACTCCATTGGCTTTAAAATTTTCATTACTATGTAAAAAAAAAATATAGGAAATAATTTGTGCTACTTTAGATTCTTATCAATATTTTGCCAATTTTAAGGGATTTTGCTTGATTGGTGTAGAGAGGTAAAAAGTCATCGCCAAAATGTTTCCCAATTTTTACGATTCATGAAAAATGTAATAAAATTTACAGTATTGAATTATAAATTTGCAGAAATACATTCAAAAATGTAGGAGAAAGTATGTGCTACTTTAAAAATCTGAAAATCCACTTGTTCCATGTTTTTTAACATCGGAAAATTACTTTAATACAATAAATCAGTTAAAAAAGCTTCTTGAAATTATCCAGATTATCATCTGCATGAAGCCTTGAATTTTGAATTAATTTATTTAACAACTTCAGTGGAAACAATATTACCTTGGTCTGTATGATTAATAGAGGTACAAAATTTTCTCAAATAAAAATCAGAAATTTTGCAGGAAAAAAAAATTAAATTTTGAAATTTCACTAAAATTTGCATAAACTATTTATAAAACCTTTTTTATACGCATAAAATTTTTATGCAGTGTTATTTAAAAGCTACATTGTTGTAATTTCAACATTTGACTGTTTTAGAGACGCTCTTCTGTCCACAGTGATAACATTATAGTTACTAAAATGCTCTGTGTCTACACTATGATTTGGACTCCAGATTTCCTGTAAGAGACAAAGGTTCAGCAAAAATTAGAAAAAGCATTTATTAGCTCACAGTATGTCCTTAACCTTAGGGTCTTTATTCCTGTAATGTTAGGTGATGAAAGTGGTTGTACTGATCCATAAGCTCATTTTGAGGAAGTGCTCTGAAGAAAGGAATGTTTGAAAAGCTTTTGAAAGCAATATAATTTAAGTTGGTCATACTTGCAGCCACATATGGGCAAAATAATTAACCAATGCAAAAATAGGCTACATTTGTTGTGTTTAATTTCATGGTCAAAAAGTTTTTTCAGGTGTAGTTTTTAGCATTGTGTTTTGATCCAAATCCCCTGACTTTGTTGTTCAAGAGTTGCTTTCAAGCAGGGTTGGCTTTTTACCGTTAAAAACTGGTTTTTACCAGGGCATGGTAAAAACTAGGTTTTTACCGGTAAAAACCTGGGGAAAAGGGGTAAAAACCTAATGATACAATAAACTCCCCGAGTCATAAACTGCACATTAATGCTATTTATAAAACTGTATTCTCATGTAATTGATGTGGATATTTCATCATCAGGACATCATGATGATGCAAACTACATTATGTGATTGTGCAAACTGCATTATGTAACAAATAATATTTGTAAGCATTTAGTTTTCATTAAAATGATTAAGATAAGTTGAGTGTAGTAAAAGTATATTTACAATTTTTTCCTTTAAGTAAAAATTATTAAACTAGCCTGCATTACATAATTGTAATAAATATTGTAAATGTGCCTTCTCATAATAATAGTTTTAATAAGTTTAATAATGATAAATGTACATTATCTATAAATTTGAATTTCTTGTAAAATGAAAACATGGATGAAAGTTTTCTGTGTTTATTATATTCCTTAAAATGAACTATTTTCGTATAGCATTCTTTTACTTACCAAATCAGACACTGAATTAGATGAATATTGTTATATAGAAATGGAAATAGTGATATTAAATGTCCTGAACTTTTATCCCTGAGAAAATGAAAAAATAGCAGATAAATCTTCATTGGTTGCTTGTGGATTAAGGCCGATTGACTGCATTAGGTTCCTAATCCTATTGGGGAATACCTTCCTATTCCTAAGGGATTCTAGCCAGTATTTATGTGCGATTTCTGAAAAAAAAAAATCCACGGAAAATTCCGAATAGCTAGATCAACAGGCACAACCAGGGTATGAACCTGGCACCTCCCACCATCCAGTTTTGATAGTAGAACCTCTCAACCATTGATGGAGAGATAAATCTTCAAAAAATAGTCAAATTATTAAGTTTTTCTCAAAGGTTGTAAAAACCCTGGTAAAAACATGTTTTTCCAAAGACGGTAAAAACCGGTAAATACCATCAGACGGTAAATACCGTCCAACCCTGCTTTCAAGCCTTCTAATTTGCTCCACGAATGGTAAGCAAATGAGTAACTCGAATCTTCTAATTCTTTAATTAATTTCATTGATTTTTTGCTCAGCATAAATATGAAACTTATTTAATCATTGAGTTTATGGTTGAAAGATTTTTTAACTTAATTTTCCTTTATAAGCTATATTTTACACCTACTCACAAAAATAAGAAATTTTTGCGCAAAATAGCCTCTATTCACAAATTGCTTATATTTCGCATTTATTGGCAATTATAACAATTTTGCTTAAATTCGCATATATTTTATAAATGAAAATTCTGTTCCTCTAATGATTAATTAAAATGGAAAATGAAGTTATTTTAATTGGACAAAGATTCGTATTGAGAGTAGATATTCTTCTGTCAAATACTTTTTCCAGGGCCCATTGTGATTCCCACCATAGTGGGCTTATCTTTGAGTTTGATTTGTTTTTTCTGGTGATGCATAAATAAATGTATATGCTTGTAGAGGTTTTTTATTTCAGCTCGAGAATGTAAAAATTTAAATCAATATTTGTTAAAACTTGTGAAAGGAAAAAGAAAATTATTAAAACACACAAATGTTAAAAATATATGGAAAATTTTTTGTGTGACATATTTGACAACATTAATTTGGCTCTAGACTCTACTACAAAGAAAAAAATAATTGCTTTCATAATTTTTATTACAATTATCAAAAGGCAAATTTTAATCCTACAATACCCATTTGCATGGGTGTTGGCAGAAAATTTACCAGGGGGGAGGGGGGCAAACATTATTTCAACGTATGGTTACTATGTTGGGAAGCACTAAAATGCTAGGAATAAAAATCCAGGGAGAGGCAAATGAGACCCCCTTGCCCTAACCTATATCAAATAAAATCATAATAGCATGTGAAGAAATTGCTTTCAAAATTAATTATACTTTATTGCTTACTAGATGATCGAAACTGTTGATTATGACTTTTATTCTAATCAGTTAATAAAGCTTGTTTTAAGCACCCCTATGCACTCTTCGTTCACTGGAAGACTAAATGCTTGCCTTACCATGGCTGAGTAGATAAGACACTGAGTGTGGTAGACGTCCGAAATATGAAGAACCTGTGTTCCGGCCAACTACGTGGTTACTGATGTCAGGACTTTCGGAGATGTAACTTGAATATGCGTTAGAATCCTATAAAAAGTCCTCATCCTTTCCCATCCCTGGCAGATAGCCTTTGTATAGCTTTGCCATACAAATCACAACACAACAAAAACATTAAAAAACATTGTGTTATTTATGAAATTGCATGTTAATGCATATGAGTAATTACACAAAAATATTTTTTAAGTAGTAGTTCTGTATAAGTTGGCGTGCAAAGAGTTTACTGACTTTTATTCTAACTAAAAAATATAACTGACTTAAAAAACAAAGATTTAAAAAAAATCATAAATTTAAAAAGTAATAGAAAACAAATAATTAAAAACATATTTTTCCAAGTGAACAATGATATACTTTTATCTATGGTTATAAAGTAAATTAGGAGCCTTTTATAAATACCAGCAGAAAAATATGACACTACATTAAAGTTAAAATTATTTTTATACTTTCATTACAAAGTAATAATTAATTTATTAAAGTTTTGTTTTAGACTAAAATTGTTCTCTTTTGAAATAAAACTATAAGATTAAAATCTAAAAGTGTTAACTACACTATACAAAACACACTATAAAAAATCTCAACAAAACCCACCCTGTTTTTTTTTTTTCTTTTAAAAGCCCAGGTTTTTTAAAACCCTGGCCAACGAACAGTTTATAAATCCTGCCTCGGGTATGGGTGTTTGTTACAAGGGCGGCGCCAAGCTGAATTTTTGGAAGGGCCCGTTGGATTCAGCGTGACAGATATGGTTTTTCAAAAATTTGGTTTCTTTATAATGCTTCATTGAAGTATTAAGTATTAATTTAACTTTTATTAAAAGCTAAAGAATGAATTTCAGTTAAAAAAAAAACATAATTGCAGTACTTTTTTGCAAAAAAGCATATGAAATGTAAGAAAAAGAAATGAACAAAAGTGTTTGGATTTGTCAGTTTTTGTTAAACAGAATGCTCCATGCATTTATTTTGCATGGAAAATTCTGGTCAGATTTGATTTAAAAAAACAGGGATGAAATAAAAATTCAGCTACATTATCTCTCCCCCCCCCCCCCCATCTCCACTTAGGGCAAAAATATTAAATTTTAGAGGTTCCAGTAGTACTTTTTTTTTTCGGTAAGTGGAAAAGCCAATTAAAGAAAGATGAAACAGACAGATTCAGAAAAGACTGCACACATAAAATAGAACTTAAGCAAGCAAGTGACCATCTCTCAATGCATTACCCCCTTTCAAAGTAAACTTGTCTTGTTTGTAGTAGTTCCGCCTTTGTGAACGCTAAGCTTCCGCTTTGGTCCTGATTTATCGTGTTCACTCGAATAGCTTTAGAGTTAAAATATTATGTGGTAGATTTTCCCCGCGTAATAGTCGCACCTAGATTTTTTCCATGAAAAATTTGCATAAAAAGTGCGACTATAACGCGAGTAAACATGGTAATTAGTGCTTATGCTGATACATTTAACACTCCAACAGTTGATACATACAAGCAGATAACTTTTCTACAAATCATTCATGCGCATTCACAAAAAAAAAAAAAAAAAAAAAAAAAAAAAAGAAAATCCATGTTTTAGAAGCAATTCCACAGCTATTTAAAATATTCCAAAACAGTTCACCTATACAATCAGATAATTTTTCCATAGATCATTTATAACAAATTCACATTAAAAAATAGTTTTAAATTCGTTTTTATTTTTTTTTTTTCAAATAAAATAATATTACACGAAAATCCAAAACATTCCAGCAATTTACATTAATAAACACATAGTTTTTCACAAAGGGCATTCCGTATTACGCTTGTGAAATTTGGAAAACATTTTTTTCTGATTAATCAAGTATTTTTCAATATATTTCTTTTTTTTTTAAATCCAAACAAAAGTTCTTTAAAATAATATACACTTTACCTTATTCTTTTATACAGAAACCTGTTATTTTGGTATAATAGTTATTTTTTAGATAGTTATTTAAAAAATAACTATTATATCAAAATAACTGGTTTCTGCATATAAGAATAAAGTGCATATTATTTTAAAGAACTTTTTGTTTGTATTTTTAAATAAGAAAAATATGGAAAAATCCTTGATAAATTGGGGAAAAAAATGTCTTCCAATGTCACACACGTAACACGGAATGGCCCACAAATTATTCACAGCAGATTCACGAACGCGCCGGACTCATGATTACAGATTTATACATTTGTTATGTGTGTGTCGTAGTTATTTTGTTTCATTTCTTTTTCTCTTTGGGAGCACTTATTTGAATTAAATTTTTTAATATTCCTTTTATTTTGTTTAAATAATTGTAATTTTTGTTTAAAATTACAACTTCTTGATGTACACCTCTGTAAGTATTGCCATTTGGGGAAGGCAGATTTATACTGTTTTAAACAAATTTCGCATATTGGTTCATTATACCGACGGCTAGAGAAAGGGGGAGATTCTCGAACCGCCCTCTCTGCCCCTTATATGGGCGCCCATGCTGGAAGCAATACATTTTTCTTGACTTAAAGGGTTTTGCTACTGAGAATGTAACAGAGGATGGGACCAGGTACACATCTACCAACTCAGAACTGTATTATGCTCTTGCAAATAACAGCCCTGTTATTTGATTGCTTCTGAAAAAAGAAGAAAAAAAAGTATTATCTTGCTCACATCTGCGTGGAATATACTTTGTAAGGAAATGAGTATACATAGACAAACTTGTAATGGAAACAGCTATTTTTAATTAAATTTCTGTGTGTAAACTTTTTACACACTTTGTGTGAAGCTGCTGTATAGCTGAACTTTGCTTTATTTTATCTGTCATTTGACAAAAAGAACAATTCTGAAATTTACGCGCCAAAACATTGCGTCAGAATTTAGGATTTATAAATAGTTTTTCCCTCTTAAAAGCTAACCACTGACGAAATGATTACGTTTCTATTTATGTTTTTCGTTTGTTTGAAATATAAATTCTTGGGATGTTAGTCCATGAGTTCAGCAAGAATTTTTTTTTTTTTTTCGTTCATTCTCTCTTCTCGTTGCGCTTAGTTTTATTTGTTTAAATCTCTGTGATCTAATATTACGTTTTTTCTCCTTTATTTTTCTTCCTCTTAGTGGGGGCGAAAAAGGTGTTATGCTTCCCAGTTAGATAAACTATTACTGTTTTAAGTACCGTTTTATAATTTCTCTTTTCAACTGAGTTTGCAATTATGTATTATACTCATTACGTAATGTCTTTTTATTTTTTAGTTGTTGTTTAAGTGAAATAGAATGAAAGGAATTTCTACGCTCTCTTTCTCAAATTGAAGCTGTTAGTGGTTTGCATCGAAGCGTTGAAGATGCATTGATGCAAGAAGTGATAAAATCCTGTTTTTGTTTTAATGAAGCTAAAAACGATCAGTGGTTATATTTTTAACTAACATAACGTCTGTCCATTGCCAATAATTAAAACAATGATTGTATATTTTTGGTAATTATAAAATTGAATTTTATTAACTTTTTAAGCAAAACTAAAATTTGCGATTTCTAGATTAAAGAACTTGAAATTAAACTACTAAATGAGATTCGCAAAACAGCGACATATTTGAGGGCATCTGTTCGTGAACTTTTGACTCTCAGCACTTTGGTATGTGTATTAATTATTAAAACAGGACTTAGTAGGAGTCTTTCTATTCTAAAAAAAAGTAAAGGTCGCTGGCGCTGTCAAAGCTTGTTTTCCTATTTCCTCCTAAACCGTGGGGATTTGAGTTTCGACTAAGGTGCCCACAGATTCGAAAAATTCCGAGGTACCTGCTAAGCTGGCTTAAATTTCGAAAATCGAATTATTTTAGAATATATTAATAAAAAACTGAAAAAATAAACATAATGGTTGGCGGATTTGGTATAAAATCATTCATTCCTTTGCAACAAAGCGTTTCCAAGTATCTAGAATCGCGTGAATTTTACAAACATGAGTTAGAATTACGCCCATTTTACGCCAAAATAAAAACTATATGAAATAAGTAACTCAAAATGTGTTACACAAAGTTGACAATTTTCAAATAGTAAGTTCGCTTAGACAACAGGAGTTTAGAATTAGCGATTATTCTTTTTCCAAAACAGAATAACTAATATCTTGAAAATGAAAAATAATTAAAATGCAGATTATTTTAAAGCCCGTTCGGTCCAGCTGGATTATTTGCTACCAGTAGAAATATTTGTTATAATGGCATAGTTAACGCCGCCAGTTTTAGTACACTTTGGATTTTTGCTAGCTCGACGAGATGGTATAATTCGTGGTGCTAAGTACGCAAGCCAATCTATGCAAACGATTATGTAAATGAAAATATGGATAACGGTTTTCCGGTAACCTTAAATGAACAATAATTATAGGTTGTGAGCATGTGTAAATTGCCAAATAATGAAAATTGCCATGGATGGCAAATTCGCAAGGTGTCCATTAGGTTTTACATTATTAAACATACAGCTGAAACATATGTTCTGATTTTATTACGCTTTAGCTCCTAATTAATATAACTTTTGAACGGCAACATTAAATATCATTGTGTTTCTGAGGAGTGCAAATAATTTTTCCAGCGATTATAAGCGGAGTCCGCACTCCAGGTGGAGTATAGCTCAGGACCCGTACAACACGGATTCCCATAACAAAATATCTTCCGTGTTATGAGGGGGAGGGGGTCTACTGTAGTGCGAAGTTTAAATTTTTATGTACCAATGAACATGCAAGAACCAAGCAGTGTGTATGTAGCTCAGTAACATTCTATCTGATCCAATCTTCGGGTTTTGTCTGTTGAAATTATGTCTTTTTTACGAATAAGCCTGATTAGGGGCCGAATGCCTCATACGAAAAGCGAGCGTAGCGAGTCTGGGGGCCTTGGCCCCTAGTACTGTAAAAAAAGAAAAGAAAAAGAATAATTAATAGCGCCAAGTGCGTAGTTTTTGCGCTTCCCCATCATTAATTTTCATTTATACATGCATATTTTTTGAAAGGAGGCGGGATGGGGAGTATGAACATTGTGATAAAGAAATCCATCAAAACACGGAAAAAAAAAAGGAGTCAGTTTGCAATCAAATATGCTTCAGTAGATGTAAAACCTCATCAAGGTTCTTAAATATGCTGTCAACCGTATTCACGATTTTTTTTTTCGTCTGTCTTTGTGAGTGAACAACAAAGGAAAAGGTCGGCTTTATTGGGCACTAATTGATTTTTAACACTAGATATACCGAAGATTTTTTTAAGGGAAAAAATAGCCACAAACCAGTCATTTTGACTGGTCATGGTATATCTAGTGTTAAAGGGCAATAGTAGGGGGACACTACAGAGAAATGCTTCCGTCCGTGAAGAGGAGGATTTTGGTCCAGCTCGTCACGGTAACCTGCTAGAATGCAAATGTTCTGCATTTTTATTACCTTCGGAACTTAAAATGAAGTGGGGTTGGGGGGTCACCCTCCCCCTTGCCGAAATTTTTTTACATAAAGTCCATATATTTTTCATTTTTTGAATAATGTCTATAATTCCCACACACCCCCTCCTCCTTGAAGGAAGTATGCGCACGCTACAGCGTAGAGAATGTCATAGTGATCATAAACAGTTTTTATTTTATGAAGAGAAAGTCTGAAGACTGGTACGTTCTTCACCCATCCTCTTAAAATGTTATCCAGTTGTGTTGCTCCTTAAAGAGAACGTTCATTACGGTATTACGGGCTAATTTTGACCCAGGTAAGTTGGGTTTGGTTCTTTGCTGAGTAAATGTCGATATATGTATATATCTGAATGAATTAAGTGATTATTAATTGCTATCATCATGCATTAAGAGACTTATTTTGAGCGAAAAATATAATTTAGCTTTTTCAATTGAAGGAGCAAAGTATATATTTAGCAAATTATTTTTTGTTTCATTCTATTCTGTCTCAATTTCTATTAATCGCAATCGAGGCTAGTGCATTGGACATACTTTGGTTAAAGGTGTATTACAGTATAGTTGTAAAAACGTGTGTTTTCACTTGTTTATTGCTATTTTTAGGTTATCAGTCGTGGGATTACTGCTTATATCTTTATTTAATTACATCCGATATCTTAATACTGGTCATCACCAGCTGCAAAATCGTTAGTGTGGAGGAGACTCTGTCACGATGAAAACAGCTCGCGTCGAAAAACTACAGGAAAAAATGTTTCCGACTGCCACAAAAGCGCTTTGACTCGTTTTTAGCCTTCATGAAAGGAGCCTTGTGCAATCACATTGGAAGAGAGTTCCTCGAAAAGATATAATGCCGTTCTGAGCAAGTCACCAGACAAACTGGTAGGGCCAGTCTCTAAAACTACCCCTCCAGTTCTTTCCATGGTTATTTTTTCGTTATTACTCGTTCTTTCACGCTAGCTTCGTTGGATTGCTTCAGCCCAAATGTCGACCGTCATTACTGCAGAGCTGCTTTTTCGTTGCTGTTGTTGCTGCTGCGAGCTTATGCTAGCGGTGGCCTCATTCTCCTGGGTTTGGGTTGTCTTTTTTTTTTTCTCTCTCTCTCTCTCTCTCTCATTTGATGGCAAAAGGGTTGCTACATTTGGCGACTAATCTAAATGTTAGCGAGTGGTGAATTACTCTTGTTTTATGGGCGTATCAGGCTGCATGGAATAGCCTTATTCTATAGTTAATTCTTTGAAGTTTTTTTGTATTGAGATTTATGTGCTATTATTATTACCTTTTTTCTAAAAAAAAGCATAAATATACATTTGATAAAACTCGACTGAAGATAAAGTTTAGAAATACTCATATGAACGATGTATAAGTAGTTTTAAATATAAGTGACTTAAGAAGACTCGTTTGTCTCTGCCGTATTATTGCTTTGCGAACTAGCAGCTACCACCGTATGATTTTGCTCATACACAACCTTGTCAAAATAATAAAGTAATTTAATATTTAAATAAAAAAATTAGTATAAAAAACACATAAAATGATACTTATAGAAGGATACGATGGTTTCGACTTAAAATACGTTCAGTCTACCTCAGTCAAAGCCCCTCCTCTCACAAAACAGTGGGTGTTTTTTCCGTAGATATCTGCATCATTATCAAAATGCCGGATAGATGTGCTAACGATTATTTCGAATGGTATAACGGGGTAGGCTCTTCGGATAATTTTAGGAGCAATAAATTCAGACTTCCCTAGAAGGCTTCTATTCTTACAATCGAAAATTTACTTTTTGAGGATGGGCTAAAATATTTGTTTTCTTTGCAGCCGTTGCCCTCATCCACTTACGGCAATTGACCTCTCAGTACAGTGACCTCTCACTTATACGACTTTGCAGGGGACCGTAGAAAAAAATCGTGTAAGTGAGAGACCGACTTATTATACAAGTTTAAAATTTTATATGCTTATTTTCCGTATATTTTAAAGTTTCGAACCCAAGAAAATATTTTAACAGAACTTATTGTTTTATTTTTTAATACATTTTATAATTTTAGAAAGTTTGCAAAATACAAAGTTGCAGTTTACTTATCACTGTGTTTATTTTAAAGATTTACAGATAAGATTTTTTTTCAAAAAATGAAGTAATATTAGTTGTCTTTGAAGTCGACGAAAAGAGAAAATGTCTTCTAAGTCTGATAAAGCTTTTCAGCTATTTTGGGAATACTCATTTTGATAAACATACCCCCCCCCTCTCCCTCCAAAGATTTCATCGTTTAATAACACAAATAAAATTTTTTAGATAAGGAATGTTATTCATTATTGATTGTACACTTTTACAGTCGTGAAAGGATAAAGCTGAGAAAATATGTATGATTTGTTCTTTAAAGATTATAAAATGAAAAATCGCCTGAACAGTTTAAAACGTCGTATAACCGAGAGAAGTTTAGCATTATTTCCCATAAAGCATGACATGGGCAGGGCCAAGCATGTATATTCAAGTAAGTGTATTCAGCGTATAACCGCGAGAGAGTCGCATAACTGAAAGATCAAAATATTTCAGTTCGAAGTTTTTAGTGATATGAATCTCATTTTATGAGAATCAGAATGCATCTAAGGATCCCTACAAGAGCTGTGTTTAGAATATCAGTGAACATTTCTTTTAATTTTATCTATTAGAGCTATTTATATGTAAAACATTTCGCCATTTTTCTAGGTGAAAAATTTACTATAATTCGACTGAATGACGCATGATATTAAAAACTTGTGTAGAAAGATTCTTTTTGCCCGTTAAGATTTTCACTTTGTTGCTGATAGAAATTCATTCAAGCAAATACAAGTAACCTGTTCTTGAAAATGTCAAAATTTTACTCTCCTCGCATAATTATATATATAATTCAGTAAAATACCATAGAATTGTGGAACTTGTGAAATGTTTAATTTTTTTTTTTTTTTTTTTTTTTTTTTGTAGTCTGTGAAGACTGTAATATACATCTTTATTGTCAACAGCCTGACTCTAGGCAAATAAAATGTTTATGAAAAAGCATATTTCAAAATCGTCGGAATGTCTTTAAAATTCCAAATTTGATATAAGAATAAACACGAATGAAAGTTTTCGATTAATAGAACATTTTATGTATCCAGCTTCCCAATCGACAAAAAAAAAAAAAAAAAAAAAAAAAAAAAAACTATAATGTGTATTCGGATATTCGGTACATGAAAAATTGCAAAAAAGAAGAGATTTTTAAAGACAAATGAAAGTTTGATTTTGAACTGTGGTAAAAATGCTTTATAGAGCTGAAAATTACGAAAGAGAGCTAAAAATCAGGGAAACCTGGAAAACTCAAAGAATTCAAAATTAATTCTTCAAGCCTGAGCTTGAAGAACTAATTTTGAATCCATTTTTTCCCGAGGAAATCTCATGGGAAAAATGAATTATTCTTTTAAAAGCCTAGAAAATTTAAGATGCTTTCCCATTTTCCTACATTTTCTGTTTTTATTCAGAGCGATTAACTTATTCCTGGGCCATTAAAAAAAGGTTAATAACAGCAATATGCTGTTAATTATTGTAGCCATAGACGCACCCACGGAGGGGGCTATGGGAGCTAAAGGCCCCCCTAAAGCTGGAGTGTTAGAAGTGAAAAGCTTTAATTCACACATTAGTGACAATTTTCAATGTATTTTATTTTAAAAAATTGTCTTCAAATTATTTCTAAACTATTTTTTACCAAAAAAAAACGCTGTTTTTTTAAAAATATATACATAGTTAGTGCATGAAACACAGTTTAACTCAATTACAACGTCGCTGAAAAGATCAGATAATTATTTGGGATTCTATAAGGAGCTACATTGATAGTGAGGTTGTGTACTATGAGCAAGTCAAGTGGTTCAGAATATTTTGACGTTACACGAGAGTTGTAAGTATAACAGAGGTGGAGCATTTGTAGCCCCCCCCCAATCTAAAATCCTGGCTGCCCCACTGATTATAGCTACATTAAAAAGTTTTCTATTCAAAAACTTTACATCGTAAATTCCTGAAGTATGGTTGTTTCGTCTGAAGCAATATTATCCTGATAAAAATAACTCAAGAATTGATGTTAATAAGAAATAAAATGCGATAATCTTTGATTGAAACATTATAAAAGTTTAACTAGATTCTTTCTTCTTAAGGAGGAAAATATGAACCAAAATATAACTTATGGTGTTTTAATCACGTTATAATTCATTTATTAAACCTTTTTGGTATGAATTTAAGATATTGTTTATGTGATGGAAGGGGATGAACGTAGTTTTAGTATAATTTCAATCTGTGTTCATTTTTATAATATCAATCAGTGAAATATAATAAGTTCAGATAGAGAACATAAAAATGCGACATATTTACACTGCAAATGTTTCCAATATATGTTTGTGATAACTTGAATATTCGTGAAAAATTGATTGTCTGGAACACCTAGAAAACTCGGGGAGTATTGTTTCATAAAATGAGTATAAACCCTGTTTATCCCCATACCTCTGTAAAAAAATTTCAAACATATCAGTCCAATCGCGTACGGATGAATGTGGGATAAACACACATACACATATGTACGTTCTTTTTATTTCTATTGATGGATAATAAATATTGGCAATGTGAACCCGTTGAAAGGAAGCAATGTGTAAATTTTTTCTTTTATTTTGCTCTATTTGTTTTCTTTATAATGATTCGTAGTTAAATTATTTTTTACTTTCTGAGCCAGCTGCCGTCTCGCTGCAAGGGCCAAAGAAAGATGTATATATTGGGCGCCTAGTAGGCAGGCTAACGCTGCCCCCTAAATATGGTCTCCTAATTTTGAGCCAGTTCCAGATGAGAAATTTAGCACCCAGATTAGCAACGGCAAATATATCGTTTAACATAAGAGTTAACCCTTTGGGTACGGATTTATTTGAGAAAATATTTGCATGTGGAACGGATATAATTTTTGGTTGCTTGGAGTAGTATGTAAAAGCAGTACATTTTACGTAAGATTTTATTTATTTCTAAAAGATTGGTGACATATGTAGTATTAAGATATCTTCAAGTAATTAGAATTGCAAAACAAAAATAAATTACTAACAACAAAATAAAACTAAATGAAATAAATGCAAGCTATAACAAAAAACCAATTACTAATAATTATGCAGGGTGTGATATTTTTCAAAGCAAGTTTGGTACCAAGCGTGGTTATCCGCTCCTAGGGAAAACAAGTGAATGACTTCTCTCAGACGTCAAATGTACACAAGGGGTTAAATCATCGTGAAGATGTGAATTGGCAGCTGTGTCAGAACATTGTCAAGGGACGGATGAATAAGTATGACTAAACATTTTATGAGAGATGGGTCATTCTTTTTATTTATTATTTTAAATCTCAAACCAGAATTTAACTTGCTTCATTGAGCAAGTATACCGCAGGGCCTCAGCGGAGCATTCAAAGACTTATGCTCTGAAGTAATGTTGGTCTCAGAAGGGGGAGTCTTCTCAATAATGAGAACGAATAGGTTACTTGTGTTCAGTAGTAGGTATCTCTAAAAACTCGGCAGATTTTTTAATTCTAAGCAGAGCAGTGGCGGCCCGTGGTCAAAACTGTTAGTGCAGCCGGAAGCATATGAGCCCCCCCCCCCCCTTTCCTCCGGACAGGAATGGAAAATCTTTGTTATTGAATTCGAAAGCTGGCGGATTAAGCCCTCACCGAGGAAAAAAAAAAAGAAATTACATAAAAAATGTAAGAGATCCTATTTTACTTCCGTAAAATGGACATAAATTTCAAGTAGCCGCTCTTATCCTCAAAATTGCATTAATCCGTGTATGATTCGAAGTTTCCTTAGAATTTTCTTTTGTAACGATAACTTGAGAAGAAAAGAAAACTTACTTATTTTTTTAAGTCAAATCAATCCTCCTTTCTTTTAAACTTGCGAATCGGTCAGTGATGCCCTCATAAAACGGCGTTGTTTTAATTCAGATATCAATAATTTTAAAAGCTCTTTAAAATTTCTCATGTTTTTTCTCGCTGTTCTTAAAGAATGTCGATGTTCTTAAAGAATTTTCTCGCTCGCCATGTCCTCTAAATGCTAGTTCTTGCTTACTTAAAAATAATACTGCTTTGATGGGTAATTGTCCATTCATAAGCGTCTATTCAGGCTTACCTTCTTGATAAATTCAGCAATATAAAGTCGAGAGTTTTCCAAACATATATTCTCCTTACCCCCTCCCTCACTTCTCGTCCGAGCGAATCAGTTAGTCGAGTTCTCGAGTTCAGCCGCCGTTAGAAAATCTTCCATCGGCTGTATCAGCTGCATACTCCCTTTGCCGAAGAGGCTGCTTACGTAGTCTTTGTCATGGCAACAGTGCTGCCAATTTTTTTTTTCAGCGCTCTGGGCTGAACCAAAGATTTTCCCAATTGAATTGCGGGAAGATTAAAGTGCTTTTTTTCTGAATGAGCGTTTCGGCCACAATACGTTTTTTTTTTTTTGTTTGTTTACTTTTTTCTGAGATTTTTTTAATTTACCGTAGGAATTCCACAATTCTAATCTGAATTTAGGAAAATTAGTAGAATAAATTATTTTAAAGTATGTGCTGATAATTTCAAGTGCAGCCCGGCTGTACTTGCTGTATCCCACGAGCCGCCACTGAAGCAGGGCTATCTCCCCTTCCCTTGCCCTTGTACCGCCTCTGTGAATTGGCAAGCCACTTGTTGATCGGGTACCAACAAACCACCTGGTTACGTACAAATCATCGTATTTATGGAAGCAACTGGAGTGTGTTTCTGTTTCTTTTGATGAGCAAACCACCTGTTTTATTTACCATTATCCGTTCCGTTTTTATCTGTAATGAAACGGCATCGATGCTTATCTCTGTCATCCGTTGTGGTTTTTGCCAGTCACACTGGTAATCACAAAGATAATGAATTCCGTGGAATTGTTCTTGGCGACCGCGCATTGGGTATGCGCCGAGACTTGGCGAGAGAGATTGCAATGATATGTCGTAATATCTGGGGCTTTTGTTTACTGTTCATGTTGTAAGTTCGTTAGTTGGAACTGGGACTGACGTCTGTTAGGTCAGGTCTTGCGCTATTCTATGTGCTTTATCGTGCGGTTTGTTTTACCAAGTGGAAAAAATAATATCTCGAAAAAGGATTTTTTTCTTAATATTTAAACAGCAATTTCTTTGTTTTACCAGCATAATTGTTAGACAACATAAATATCAATTTAATTAATAAATACTCGGAATGATCAAAATATTAGTTCTTTTATTATGCTAAGTAATCTACACTAGGCCATAGCCAAAGGGATTTTAAGGGAACCCTTTCCTCCCCGAAAATTTCCTATACATTTAATGGCGTAGCCACGGGTGGGGGGGGGGGGGTTACATACACCCCATGAGTAATTTTTTTTTTTTTTGCCATACACAGGGGCGTAGCCAGAAATTTTTCATGGGGGGGGGTTACGACTACAACAACTCATGCATATGCTTACATGGGTGTGATAATGTAGTGAAGAATATAAGTTTTGTATGGCAAAAAATTCCTCATGGGGGGGTTATGACCCCCATAACCCCCCCTTGGCTACGCCCCTGGCCATACAAAATGTATTTTCTTTACTCTAATCACACACGTATGCATATTTGAGTTGCAGTAGTCGTGACCCCCCCTCTTTCAAAAATTTCTCGCTACGCCACTGCTTGCATTTGTAATAAATAAATACGTTAAAACTACATTGCTCCCTGCTTACCTCACGAAATTTTTCTCTAGCTCAAACTCTGAATAATTATAAAGTAAACATCTCAACTAACTTACGCGAAGTCATAAAATCACAAAACATTTCTTTATTGAATTTCAATAAATAACTGAGATTTTATTTTAATTCAGTGGTGGGAATAGTAAGAAGTTGTAACAATTTTGCATACCCCCCCCCCCACACACACACACACACCCCCAAAAAAAAAAAAAAAAGGTTTGAAATATGTTTTAAAATGAAGCATAGACTGAGCTCGCAACACTAAAGAAAGTTAATGTTAGAAATTATATGCCATTTTGGAATTGAACCTGTAACAACCAGAGCTAATCAGTATGTCAAATTTTCACATGAATTCTCAGCATTGACTCCATTTTTTTTTTTCTCAATTTCTTTCGTAATTCACGAGAGCGTGAAAATTGGAAATTGAGATAGTCAAATTTAATTATGAAATTTTTCTTTTGTTGACATTTACGTTAATTGATGCAGGCTTTTTCATTCCCTCCCCTAATTTCGATGTAGATTTTTTTAAAGTTTCCTAAAATTCTAAATTATTTATTTATTTTTGAAAAAAATTTATAAAGAAATATTTGAAAAAATATATATTTAAAAAGAAAAGCTGCCAGCTGCCGACATGTCGTCAATGTTTTAATGGGAGAACGACGGGGAGAGTTCATTCCCCTTCTGTAATTTAAAAGAATACGTAATTTATCTTGAGTATGGTTAAAAACGTGTATTGTTGTTCATGCGTTTGTGAATTTCGGACTAAAACATTTAATTTTGCCCTTTGTATCAAATAAATGAAAGCAGTGTCTTATATAGTGTTGACTCTAGAAAAAAAGGGCCGCCGGGGGGGAAATTTTCAAAAGGGGCACCCTGTTCTCAAAAAGGGCACTTTGGGGTTCCACGAGAATGTACAGGTAGATAACATATAGAAACTGGTTTGAAACAATCTGATCCCCGAAACTTTAACATGTAGAGTTGTAATATGTGTTCTGACTTACAATGCATAGTAAGATTTTTTCCAATTTGTCTTAGTCCCCCTCCCCCCCCTTCTTTTGGAGAAAATATCCAGTAGAAGTAAGTGTAAACGAAATAGGAAAAATAATTTGTTGACAATATTTTGGTCTAAACATGACATAAATATGTGAATTAAATCTACATAACTAGAAGTTTTGATTTTAAAAAAAACTTCTAGCATAAAGAAGTTTTAATATAAGTAATGTTGAATTTTCTGCTTAATTTTTTTTCTCAAAATTACGTGACATACATGTTTATTGTTTATAAGAATAGTACATTTATTGAAATTTTTAGCCAGACATGATTTGTTAGGCAGTAGGGGAAGGCAGAGGGACTGTTAATTTTTGTTCCTCCATTTTATCACACTATCACTACTGGACCACAATTACTGGATCTCATTCATATATGATATTTCACCTATATTGGTACTATATATCACCTATATTGGTATATATATATATCACCTATATTGGTACACGTATAAAAGTACTATACAAACTTTTAAACAGAAAAGGACTGTCAGTGTAAGTGGATTAGGGTAGATGCGTTAAGCATGTAATAAAAATAATAAAATTTCTGCAATGCAGGATGTATAAAATTTAATTATATAATACAGAATTTTATTTAAATTCTTTTGTTTGCAATAATTATTGAATGAGTACCAAGTAAAGATTTTCAAAGTTACCCTTATTAATATTAGACATTATTAAAATTGCATCAAACAATTTAACTCATCCATCAATTGATAACTACAGAAATTGGGGAAATTTAATTCAGAACACAGAAGATTGCTGGAAAAAATGACATGGTCATGCAAATTTTGTAATACATCCTATGGTTGGAATGTACAACACCATATCAAATCAAATCACTGAAATATATTTGTTATTCCTCTTTCACTTCTAATTTAATGCCTGCTCATTCATGAAAAGTGAATATAAGTTTTTTAAAAAGTACTATTTCTTTAAAATAAATAAAAATAATTACTACATGTAAGTTTTTTAGCAGGTATAAAATTAATATTTTTTTTTAACTCACAGAATTTTCCAAAGGTATGTATGAAATAAAGTTAAAATATTTTCAATAATTTATTTTTCATAAAGCTTTATTTTTAATTTCTTGTAACATACTTAAAAAGCTCTCTTTAAAAACACTAAATTTTCTTTCTTAAACCTTGCTGTAATCTTTTTAAAATAAAAATAGTACTAATCAATATTTATTTTAACTATCAAATGTTTTTAATTTCTTCATTCAGCTTAATATAATTAAAATAATCAACATCCTGGTGCCAAAAGTACTTAAGCAAATTATCTATTAATAAACCTTCCAGAATTCTTTTTCTTTTTTTTTTTTTTTTTTTTTTTTCAACTGAAAATAAGCTTAAATTGATGACAGTTTGTTTTATGAATAACCTAGCTGTTAACTTATGACACAATTTGTTTTCTGAAGACATCCTTTTCCAGAACTAGCTTTCTTTTGCTTTTATTATTATTTTTTTTTCCTTTCTTCATTCATTAAAATGTTGAGAATTTTAAAATCGGAAGGTGTATAATATGAATATTTAGATTACCAAATCTTGTCAATAGTCTGATTTACTAAATTCTGCATTTACTCCACTTTTATGTAATTAAAACTGTGGCGTAATAAGTGGGGGGGGGGGGGTCCGCCCCGGCGGCAAAAAAACAAACATGGTGGCCGGCAGGACACTTAGAAATAATAAAGTGGAAAACTAAAGGACCGAAATGGGGGCAGAATGAGCGGCAAACTGAAAGACCGCACCGGGCGCCAATAACCCTAGCACTACATTGCTAAAGAAAAAGATCATTATTATGCTCTGATTTTGGCAAAAGCATAATGTGTTTCAATTGCTGTATTCCCAAAACGTCGCAAATCCCTCGATTTTCAGATGGATTTGAGTAGATAAAGCCACTGAACATGGTACATGGCTGAAGTGTTGAAGTTCCCACGTTCGGCGGGCCCCGCCCACGCGACTGTCGGTCTGGAGTTTTGGTCGGTTTCATCAAGATGTACGCGTCAATACACATTAGAACTCCTTAAAAAGTCACCCAACGAAGGCACCCCCCCCCCTTAGAAGATATCCCTTGTCTAAGCTTGCCATAACAAACAAGCAAATCCCGCGAATTTTCGAATCGCAATACGTGGTTTTGCTAAGGCATTCTTTCTGTATCATCTGTAATTATATATGATTAGTAAATAACTGTTATACATTACGAATAATATGTACTAAGAAAGCCGATTAAGAAGAGCAAATCGTTTAGGGCGGGGGGGACTTGCTAGTGTTGCGAAACTATTAAAGACATCGAGAAGAGCAATAATTATATACAGCTCACGACGAACTCTGGTATAATGATTGTTTGATAATTCGCAACTGCATATTTATCAAACGTAGCCACCGATATTTGAGGATTGACAGATGGAATCAGAAATTTTTAGATAACTTGAGAAAATTTTGAATTTCCCAACCGTATTTTCTTCCCCCAACTCCTAAGTGAAAAGCCGATCGGGCTTCTCGCTTGAGTCAGCAAAAACAAAACATACAAGTGGGGCCTTTTCGGGTTACTCGGCTGTTCGGCTCGCGCAAAAGAAAACAAAGAAAAGGATAGTAGGAGTATTTCGATCTGAAAGAGTAGAATATTTGAAAAAAGCATTTTAATAAATTACATTTGTGGGGAAAGATCGGATTTCATAGACAGTTTTTGTGAAAGGGCCGTTTTCAATCGAACCTATTTTTATGATGGGATTATTGTACTCAATCGTAACCGTTTTAATTAACGTATTATCGTGATGGGCCGCAAATGGTATGTAGGAAATGAAAAGTGCTGGTTGTTTACTAATAATAATAAAAATGTAAAAGCAGGAGGGCGCATAAAGAAGAGAAATAGGGCCGCCCGGCGCTAAAAAGACGACAAAAGGGCCGCCGGGCGCTAAAAAGATAACAAAAAGGCCGCCGGGCGCTAAAAAGATAACAAAAAGGCCGCCGGGCGCTGCGCCCTGCCAAATTAATCTAGAGTCAACACTACTTATATACAGTAAAGCCTTGATACAATGATACTTACGGTAGCCAATAAAATTATCGTTCTAGAGGGATGTATCGTTATATTGATGATATATTATATCGTTTGGAAATTGCGCGGCACCGCAAAATTTTATCGTTCTAGCGAAGTTTTACTGTATTTTTAATTATAATTATCGCTGTTCATTCATTCGATTCCTACTATTAGTTCGCACTCTCAATATATATATAAATTTTTTTCAAATTTTCAGTCGTTAATAAAGTACATTTTATTCATCCACTCAAGTTCAAATACCTTTTTTAACTTGTAGTGGATGACACTTGATGTTAATACAGTTTTTTCAAATATTAATTCATTAATTAAAATTAATTAATTATTTTAATAAAAAGTAGCTAAAGTAAAATTTTTCTTTTGTTGACCTAAGTAGGTATTGACTTAATCTTTTTTTAATATTATTTTATATTAATACTATTAGTGTAACACTTGATGTTAATACAGTTTTTTCAAATATTAATTCATTAATTAAATTAAATTATTTTAATAAAGAGTAACTAAAATAAAATTTTTCTTTGTTGACCTAAGTAGGCATTGACTTAATTTTTTAAAATTATTTTATATTAATACTATTAGTGTACATTCAGTGAATGTCGTTAAAAATTGTCTATGACAGCTTCATATGCAGACATATTTCTGTGTGTGCCGAGAGGCAATAAGTGAACGGGAAAAGACGTGAAGTGTATTCCAGTGGTCCATCTATCTTTGTCATATTCTCTCTCTCTCTCAATACCTTCGGTAATCTCATCACACGGGGATTTTACAAATCACTTAAAGTAGCTCGCCTTCTATTGGGAGGAATTCTTAATCTACATTTGCGTAAACTTGAAGTTTGTTTTTGGCAGCAGTGCTGAATGGTGATTTCGAATTCCTGTGGAGAACAAACACTGCAATCAATGTATGTGTGGAGTTTTGTATATTCTCTTCCCTCGACCCACGAATAAAAATGGCATCTCGATAAATTCTAGCACCATAGTTCAGTGATTTTTCCTTT
Organism: Cheiracanthium punctorium; assembly: GCA_038373885.1. Lineage (NCBI taxonomy): Eukaryota > Metazoa > Arthropoda > Arachnida > Araneae > Cheiracanthiidae > Cheiracanthium > Cheiracanthium punctorium. The sequence goes on along the minus strand of JAWZYV010012406.1, from coordinate 57,065 downwards.
TTATTTTTTTGTATATTTTTCCATGTTAACAGTTGGAAAAAATCGGTTGCAGCAGCTGTTAAGGAATCTATTTGCATCAAGACTCCCTTTTTGAATTACTTCTGTTACACTTCACTTCTGAATTACTTCTGTTAAATAAATCTAAATTTCGATTTGCTAAAAAAAATTACGAATGCTGCTTATGAATAAATAAATTATTTAAAAGATTATGAACTTAAAGAACTATCTCTGGTTTTGTACATATGTTGTTGAGGAAGGTGGTCACTTAAGGGAGAGACTTTTTTAAAGTGGATTTTAAATGCATATGTAACTAGTGCACTTATTAAATTTTTCGCAGGAAAAAAATATTTTTTATTTTAGGTAGTTCAGTTTTGTTAGGATAAGTACGAAAGTAGGCTAAATAGCGACATTGAAATTTGAAGCAACTCGTAGGAGGCAAAACGTATTTATAAACTTATTCCAAAGATTTAGTAAATGGACGGGATTATCTGCAGTGAACACACGCTGTACGTTTAAAAAATATATATTTAACTTTCGTAATTGCTCTTTTAAGAAACAATGTAACATATAAATTCTTTTTAGAGTATCAATGCCATCGGCGTGAAAACATTCAGAATCAGTCTTCACTACGCATTATGAACTTTTTCATAGTGTAAACTTAGGAAGTATCATAGAAACAAATCTTCACAAAATTCAGTATTTTACAGAAATTTTTGACATGGATAATGGCCAAATCAGTTTTGCAGAACTATTTCTGTGTGTATGATTTTTTTTTTTTTTTCCTAGAATTTTGCATACAAATTTACTGTTTACAAGCGTGCTTTGTACGATTTTTGAAAAAATCATCCGATATATATATATAAATGTATATATATTAATTTTAATACGCGTAAAAAAGAGGTTGACGTTACTTTCTAGAAAGTATGAAAATATACGAAAACAAATGCTATTCGATAATTTGATTTGCTATGTTGAACGTTCGATGAAAAATTATTAATTACTCTATCCTTTTAGAGCGTCGAAGCGTGAACGAAAGTGAATCATACTTAAAAGATCGATATTAACAGAAATAGGTGATTGTTTTTTAGTGTTTTGACTTCCTCTCTTTTCTTCAGATTTTTATTTATAATCTCTCAACATTTGGAAGATTTTATGCATTTTATGAACCATAATTGAATATCTAGAAGGTTTATTAGTACAATTCGTGTGCTTAATTTAAGATTTTAAAACCTCATTTTTGCATGTTTACTTTTGTCTTCGATATCTTATGACTTATCATTTCATCTAATTTTTTAAAATATATTTTATACAGCATTCTGTAAGTAACTTATTCTTTGTAAAATCAATACTTTAGTTATGAAGTAAGAAATAATAAAAACAGTTGCCGTTCTAAGCTACGAAGTTGTGACAAGTGGGGATTTCTTTCCTTTTCTTTCATTTTTTTTTTTTTTTTTTTTTTTAAAGGAACATTGCCTGAAATAATTAGTTAAATGAATCCTCTTTTGGAGGGTAAGGGGGTTGCACAACACAATTTCGATTAAATATCTTCCATGGTCATAACTTTCGCATTTATTTATTGGGGGGGGGGAAATCGTGAAATCCAATAGAAAATTCTGTAAATGAAAGAAACGATACAGCCAATTAAAATAATAATAACAGCCAAAATTGTTTTATAATTAATTTGTGTCAACTTTATGTTATATTACAACTGATCCGACAAAAGCACTTTAACTTTTTAGACTAGCATCCCGATGTAAAATTCTCTTTCGAAAAAATTATTTTATAAGTAATTGTATCTTTAATTGGGTAAGGAAAAAATATTTTGGAAGCATAACAGATTTCGTATTCTTTAATTATTCTGATTTTTTACGTTTGTATATTATTGCAGTTACTAAAGATAATATACACATACAAAAATAAAATAAAAAGTGTTATTTTTCCCACTTGCTTTCATTTTGTTTTAGTTTTGCTGACCTTAAAAGACTGGTGTTGAAATTTTGTTTTAGGATTTTGTCAGCACCTCTGATAACTGGCATCTGGAAAGATCAGCTGTCCCCCCCCCCCTCCTTACTTTTCTCCCTCTCCCGCTATCTAGCACACTAGACTTAAGCAGCTCGTAATAGTATTATTTTTAAAGAATTTTCTCTGTAGTCTAGACGATGAATATTTGTATTGTTATCCTCGAACTTGAAGTATTTCACTTTTTTTCTTTCTTCCACAAATGTTTTAAATTCCTCTTCATTTTATATTAAGTATGTGTTGGATGTTTTCACTTTTGACTTTACTGTGGAATTAACACTATTAAAAAGTTTTAACAGGAATTCAACCAGAGTATTTATACCATACCAACGGGAACAATGCTTATTACTTCTTGAATTTGACTGACTAAAGAGAAAATTATCAATTTAGCCTCACACTTATCAATGCACCCTCGTTCCACTTTCCGATTGCTTATTTGAATTTTGTGAAATGCATTTGGATCTGTAGAACAAATTATTCAAACATTTAAATTATTAGTCAACCACTCATGTCCTTTCGTTATCATATTACAAAATACTTATCCTTAAAAATCAGTGTTTTTAAAAAACCGTTTAAAAAGAAAAACCCAACCCGGGTGCGTTTTATTGGGTATTTTTGGGTTTTATTAAGATTTTTTTTTACAGTATAACACTTTTTGGATTTAAATATTATGGTTTTATTTCAAAACAGAATAATTTTAGTGTAAAAGAAAACTTTCATTACAAAATAATTAATTAATTAATTAAAATATAAAAATAACTTCAACTTTAATGCAGTACTATCTTTTTCTGCTGACGTTTATAAAGAGCTCCTAATTTGTTTTATGACCAGTGGCGTAGCGAGGGGGAGGGGTTAGGTGTCAGCCCCCCCCCCTAAAATTTAGCAAAGTTCTATTATTGACATCAAGAATGCGATCCATAATGTGGATTATCCGTTACATCAGTGTCTAAACCCTCCCTAAAAAAATTTTCTGGCTATGCTACTGTTTATAGAAAAATATGTTGTTTTTGATTGGCTGTTTTCTATTACTTTTTAAATTTATGAACTTTTAAATTTTTTTACCTTTGTCTTTTAAGTCATAGTTATATTTTCTAGTTAGAATATAAGTCAGTAAACCCTTTGCAGGCTAACTGCAAAACTACTATTTAATTAATAATTTTCTTTATAGTTATTCATTTGTGCTTTGAATATATATTCCTTTTTACTTTAAAATATCTAAGATTAATATGTCTGATATTAAATCTCACATAAACAATGTATAATGAATCAGTTTTATATTTCTCAGTACTAAAGTAATGCAGCAACTAATAGAATACAGGATGGTTTCCTGAACATGAATTCATTATTCATTCTTGAGATGCATGCTTGTAAGCTGTAAGAGGGAGGCCCGTCCCATTCCTCTCTTATCTGGGAAAGGATTTTTTTTTTTTTTTTTTGGTCACTAAACTGATAATTACATATTTTATTCGTATTTAAAAACTTATTTATTAGAGATAAATTACTAAGTTATCCAGCCTGCATTCTATACCTGTTCATTTCAAAACAAATATTGCAGATAGAATGGGCTCAAGGCATTGGCGCCGGCAGCATAGGGCGGTGGGGGGCAATGCCCCCCCGATTTTTGAATGCTGTGTTTTCTCATGCTTTTTTGCTCTTTCCAACATGGTAACCATACGTCGAAGTAGTCTTTGCCCCCCCCCCTGGGAAATATTCTGCCGGCGCCCATAGCTCAAGGTATTATTCTTAAAAAGGTGGTTATTCTTTATGTTGAAGTTGGAAAAATAATTTTGAAATAATTAAATTGGCATATTTATATTTATCTAATATAATGGACTAAGTTATGTTGGTAATATTAATTATATGTATTTAATGTCAAATAACAAATGATTTAAATGAAAAAAAGGAAAAACTTTGATAATTTTTAATAACCCCCCCCCCCTCAAAAAAAAAAAAAAAAAAAACAAAAAACATTTCTGTGTGGGTTTTATTGTTTTTTTTTTTTCAAAAACCTACCCGGGTTTTTTTGGAGTTTGTGGGCGAGTCCGAAACCCTGTTAAAACTGTATCTATTTTCAAAATAGTATTTATGCTTATTTATTTTATTTAAGGATTTAAAAAAAAAATTCTCTCACAGACATGCTCACAAAAGCTATCCCCCCCCCTCCTGATTTTCTCCCATACACACACGCAGAACGTGTACATGTGGCGAACGTGCTCGTTAAATCTCTGGGGCTGTATGTTTTCTCGTGGGGGTAGAGAGGGACATTTTAGGGTGATACCTTCTATTATTGTATCTGTAAAAGAAATTTATCGATTTCATAAAATAAAAATAGACGGATGTTAAAGGGTATAGCGTAAAAGGAATGACAATAAATACTTCGCTGCGGCTTTCGACAAAAGTAATAATAAGTAAACACATTAAAAATAGCTTCTCCTTGAAATTTCTTTGGCTATTTGTTTGCCCACTTATGATTAAAAAAAAAAAAAAGCTTACCATACTGTTAGTTTTCTCTTTTTTTTTAACGAATTGTTTTTCTGCAACCTCTCCCCCTCTCTTTAAAAATTGCTATTAGGAAATAAAAAATTCTAACGAATACTAAGCAGATCGCATTTAAACTTTTCACTGGCCGAACTGTGGCCCGCGCCCCCTGTGTTGAACAACTTTGGTCTAGATTAAGGTCAAAAGTCTCTCAGATATTATCAATCAATCAGCGGAGAGAATCTAAAAGCTTGTGTCCAACAGATTTATAAAATACAAACATGTCACAAACCCATGTGTTCAGATGTAAGAATTCGTAATAACTGGGTTCAGGAGTAGGTCGCCCACTTTTGACCTCCCCCTCAACACGAAACCGCTTTCTTTGAATAGAAAAGCAACAGGTTGGATATGAATGGAATATTTTGGGGGAGAGCAGGGATGTGTTCTGTATTTAGGAACGTCATTTGTCATTCTTGCTGAAGGAGTGGGTTGGGTTGGGGAGGGTGTTCTTTTACTCCACAAAATTTCGATGAAAAACGTCGTTTATTTGAAAGTCGTACTTTACATTCAACATTTTCTAGTGGAACGATTGTATGAGAATCTGAAGAGTCAACATGAGTTTCAGAATCACAATTTCATGTGTCAGATTCTATATTGTTTAAAAAGAAAGTCTGCAAAAAAGTTAGACCTATCAATCTATAATCTGATTGATTAATTAAATTAATTTACTATGTATGTATATATTATATGAGCATAAGGGAATCATTTTTACAGAAGGATTCCTCAATGAATATATTGGGGTATTATCGTAAACCGGTAAACCAGTAGTAACATTTGTAAAACAACAGTGAAGTATTAATCTTCCCCTCCCCCCGAAATATATTCATTGATCCATTTTTTATTATTGCATATTGATTAATAAAAACGTCATTCGCCGAAAAAATTATTCTAAATAATTCGAATCAATAAAATGAAATATAAAATGCATTCCACACAGAAGTTTCTTTAACTTCTATGTGTACCTATAAAGATGAAGCGTGCACATTTTAAATAAAGTAAATGTTTATTAACTATTTTTCTTTCTGAAAAATACGATGCGTGTCTAAATTATTTTCCACCCTTCAGGGATCGAGCAGACGAAAATTGGGACCATTTTGCCTTTGCGGCGTCTTCATAAAATTACAATCGATTAAAACGACCCCTTCGCAAAAATATAATCGATTAAAACGGCCCCTTCCTAAAAATATAATCGATTAAAACGGCCCTTCATTGGCATTTTATCATACTTTTTAATCTGTTTTATCAGTTATTTTAATAGTAAAAAGTGACCTTAATTCAAAACTGGTTTGAAAATTCACAAAAATAAGTACTGAAATTCACAAAAATAAGCAGTTTTCACAAAAATGGGATCCTGAAAAAATTTAGATCGACCTCTGGTCTTGCTCATTCTGTCACTTAAGGTACTCCGATTATTGCGGCCTTTTTTCTAGTTTCTGAAATAATCACGTTGTTATTAAGGCAATCCATGTCACATGTGGGGCAGAAATGTCAGCTTTCTTTACACATTATCATTTGTTAAACATGCTATAATTTTTTTTTTCAGCTAAATTTAATTTGCTGAATTGAAAACATAGAGATTTACCTTAATTTTAATGTGTAGTTCATATTTTAAAGGTTCACCCAGATTGTAGCTGGAATGATTTATACAAGTGTCAGGTGCGATCTTGTCCCACACGTGATGCTTATATGAATGCACCTAGTTTCAAACTCAGGAACAATAAAATTTTAAACTATACATTAAAAGTAAGGGGAAATCTTATACTCTTAACTCAACATATTAGATTTAGCTTTAAAAAGCGGGGGGGGGGGGGGAAATGTATCAGAAACGTTAAAATCTGTCCTACACGTGACATGGAATGGCCCTATTTGTGTATATTGATCCTTAAGATAACTGGTCCTCATGATTTGATAAGTGGCTCGGCTCCCCCCTCCCCCACCACCAGTCTTAATGTATGTTAGTTATTAAACATGCACTTGAAATTAATTAACACTATAATAAGATTAATCAGTCTTTACCATGACCTGGTGGCATGGCTGCCGGCAGAATATTTCCCAGTAGGGGGGGGGGCAAAGACTACTTCAACGTATTGTTAGCAATTAGCATGTTGGAAAGAGCAAAAAAGCAAGGGAAAACACTGCATACAAAAATCAAGGGGGGGCATTGCCCACCCTTGCCCTATGCTGCCGGCGCCCATGCCTGGTGGATGAAATCACTGAATATAGTAGATGGCTGAAGTGTGAAGATCCCGGATTCGGACTAATCGCGCGAAAATTGGTGCAACGATTTGGAGTTTTGGGCGGTTTTCTCCAGATGTAACTCGAGCACGCGTTAGAGCCCACCTTAAGTCCAACGCCTAAGGCCCCCCCCTCCAAGATACAAAAAATGAGGAAGGTTAGAAGTGTTCCAAAGTGAGTGCTGTCACATTAATGTTGTTCCATAATCCATTTGTTGAAAAAATTTTAATAGAACATTTTAAGCAGTGTAAAAAAGGAACGTAAATATAATATTTTAAATCGGTGAAAATATATTAAATTGGTTTTTATTTATTGATATTTTAAGTATCGCAGTGTTTCGCAGAAATGAAATCCTTCAGTACTAAGGTCGAGAGAAAATATTGTACTGTAGAACATTTACATAAATAAGATTTTTGTTAATCCATTAGAGATATCATTAGTAATTCTTTTCTAATGATGAAGATGTGCGCGCCAAGAGACGATGTACACCGTCCAGCAATTGAATCAAACAGGATTTATAGTTTTTAATTCTCATTGTTTTTAATTTCCTTTTTATACTTTGATGTTATAGACGTATAAAGCAATAAGTGCTCTTTCATTAGCGCTTCGTATTGTCTTTTATTGTTAAACAAAGAAAAAATAAATTCCAAATTATCTTATCAAACAGTATAACAGGAGCATCATATCAACTATTATTATTGATGATCTAATAATGATAGTGTTGCATTAAAAAAAAAGTTTTTTGTTTCAAGTTTCACTGGAAATTAACGATGCAAAATAGAAATTCAGTTTTTTCCATCTACTACTGGTAATTTATGGAATTTTATTTTGCTGTTGATAGTAATGGTTTTGTTATATATATTTAAATGTAATAAAAATCAACAAGCAGTTTTAATGTAATTTATTCTTTTCCCGGCTCTTGCTAATTGCAGTGCTGCTGTTCGTAATGCTGACAGTGCATTATTTTAATGGATGCTCATTAGATTCTTGATAGGCTAATGTTCCTACATGCAGTACTTCATTAAATTTGGAAAATCTAGAAAATGTATTAAGCTAAATTGAGTCTTGCTCCATTTATGGTGCATTTTTGTGTATTTACTGTTTCGGATAAGTTATTTTACTTTATGTATATGTAGAGAAAATTTTCGGTGGCAAAATATTGTCGAATCGAGAATATCGTTACTTTAGAGCAAATTATCATTTTACGTTATATTTTGGAGAGAAAATGCGTTATAGTTCCTAGCGTATTTTTGTATGTTTTTGTGCATATATGCTGTTTCCCTTTTTTATAAGTAAGTACTCCCCCTTTAAAAAAATGTGTTTTTGTGGGATTGTTACCCCCCCTCCCCCCACGCCTTTTTTAGATGATTTAAAACTTTTTTTTATTATTATTCAAAAGTTATACTGCATTATTTCATACTTTAGAATAAAACATTGAATTTGTGTTATATATTTAATCTTTAATATAAATGTATTATATTAAAACAATAACAAACGTGTGAAAGAAGCTTATTAAACTATTTCAAGCTTTATGTTATCGATCCTCCCCTTTCAACCCCCCCTCCCCCTCCAAAAAAAATGGGTTTAATTTTTCTTTTTTATTAAAAACACTAATTATATTAAACTACGGGATCTGGTGGTCTGCACTGTAAAATATGCATTACACGTTATTATTCATACAGTAGAGTCGAGGTAAACTTACTAGAAAATACAAATGCTATAAACGGGGTGCTTATGATATCAGATTGTCTTTTTTATTCTTCCTTCGGAACCATTAGTAAAGACTGTATGAAAATGTAAGTAAAAAAGCACCCTACGCTTTTTTTTTTAACATTAAACTAATTTTCTTTAGCCAATCACTTTATTCTTATTTAAGCTTAATTCAAAACGTTAAGTTCTACTGAGTGCTGTCGAACGAAACCTTTGTAGTTAAAGATTATTGTTTACTTTTTAAGTTCATATTGCTATAAAAGCGTTTTAGTTAATATATATACTATATATTATAAAATTTATTTACAATTCTTTAGTCTAAAAACAAAGTTGAACGGAAAAATAAAAATTTTTATGTATTGTCGTCAAACTTGGTGAGAATTGCGAATAACCCATTAAAAAAAAAAAAAAAAAAAAAAAAAACTTATATGTGACTGTTGATGGAATTTTACAAGATCCTGTAAAAGAACTTTTATAACTTGCTAACTTGTAATTTCCATCCTTATTCTCATCGGTTGATGTTTCAATCTAAATTATTTGTATTTTAAGAATGTGAATTAAAGTTTTTATGTTGATAACTATTTATTATTTATCCTTTTGGAATTGTAGTGTGCTCTCGTTTATGGACCATCCATGGACTATATAGGGTTGATTTTGTTATGCTCAGTTGGAAAAAAAAAAAAGGGATAGTTTATTTTATACGGACAGCCCCCCACATCCTTTCTCTTTTCGGTTCGTCTATGATACGGTATGAGAGTAATTTCTAAACCGGTGTCGGAAAAAACGATTATTATCATCAGCTATATTACCCATAGATTTGCCCGGTCCCCTCTCCTCCTCAGTTGATGAATGGCATCTCGGTGACAGATAAACTAGGGGTTTCCCCCGTTTTGCTCTTTCCATGAACTTGACCTTGAGGGTTTTTGGAATGTTTTGGCACTTCCGGGTTGGATGATTAGATTATGCTTTCCTGTTTACGTTTTCTTCTTGCGAACCTAATTTTTTTTTTTCTTAATCTTTTCTAAGCCGTGTTGTTCACTGACCACAGAGCGCGTGTCCTTCCCCCCCCCCCTCTAAACGTGGGATTTTTATGCAATTGAACTAGTATTTTTCCGAATAAGGGTACAAATAAATTATATGTAAAATGAGAGATTTTAAATCCCCCCCCTTTCCCCCCAAATAGCTGTCAGTTAGAATTCGAAATTGTAAAAGCCTAGCAATCGCGTTTAAGAACTAAATTTATATAAATAATATAATTGAAATATGCTCAATTAAGGAATAAAATCATCTGAAGTGAGTGTATGCTAAATGAAGTTATATTAAAGAAACTCTCATACAACATTTTTTTTTTGCGAATAATTATATAATATATATGTATATATATATGTATTAAAATATCCAGCATTTTTACCATTTTGACAAGAAATACTACTACCGCCAGAAGTGTTGCCCACTTTGTTATGGGGCACCCTATAGGTGGGCCTAGATTGCCACAAAATAATTATAAACGACAAAATCATCTGTGGACCCCGCTTAGACAGTATAGCCTACTTGGCTTTTGCATCAATCGAGCCCTGTGTTAGTTAATAAATAGCGCAGTGCCGAAACTTCCTTATGGTATGCGATAGTCATTCAGTGGTTTCTCTGGTTGGGAGCCTTGATTTTATGAGCCAATAATTGCGTTTAATTGTGTTTCCGTGTGTATGAGACACTTTCTCTCTCTGTAATACCGCTGCTAAATAATAAGTTTCGGCGAAGAAAAAGAAAGTCTTAGTCAAAGTTGGCAGAGCTCCAGTAGGCATTTCTAAATACAATGCAGATGTTTGATAACGTGCAGTGAGACAATGAACTTAGAATCACGTGTTGATTAGGAGCAAAACTTACAAACACCGACTTGTGAGTGAGTGTTTTTAGAATTTTGTTTTTGTCGTTCTATTTTATTTTCTGCCCCCCCCCCCCCCGATTTCTGCGTTTTCAACAAAGATACCGATAGTCTGATATTGATATATATATATATGTAGGTAGCAAATGAAACACTAAAATCATAACATGCCATCATGCAGTATAAACCAAAATGCCAAATGGGCCATAAAAATAAAACCTGGCAAACACAATTGCATACATTTGTATATCTATATGTTGCATGTACGTATTTATATCAAGGAATGGTTGTGCAAATATTTTAAAAGCACATATTTAAATGATTTATAAATAACAGTTGGCATTCATAATATAAACAGGTATTTAAAAAAAAAAAAAAAGTTGAAAAAGTTTTACGAGCGCACTCCCGCGAAAATACCAATGCACAAAAATAGACAAACGAAGTAGGTAAATATATTTAAACTATTGTCAGTTGTTATAGCGCTCTACAATTCTTTAGAAGTTGAGAAGTGAAGGTTATAATAATAATAATAAATAAGGACTATTGGTAATTAATGTATCAGGTTTGAAAGAAATAACTATTTCACTGAATATGTAACATCCTTGCTAGTTTAATGTTAAAATTAATGTCTACCCCAGCCTTTTTGCTTGCTCTATGTTTAAGAATTCTGTGTCCTCCTAATAAGAATAATAGAATAAAATAAAAATGATTATTATTTTTTTAAAAGTATGACTCGTTTCAATTCACTTTTATTGTTTTCCACTTAGAAAATAACCTATTAAATTCGAGCAAAAGCTATACGAGCACTTATCGCTGCTCTTTCGGTAATTACCGTCGCAAAATTTTATTTTACGACATATTTTTAATCTTTCTTAAAAAAGGAGAGAAAAAACAGTGTTTCAATTTAATTCTGAAAAGACCTCTTAAACATATATACACATATAAAAATAAAAATTAACTCTCTGCAAGAGCTGTGCACGATTAAGAATACGTAAGAAGATTTGAGGTTAATGCTTTATCCAATTATAGTTCCCTGCGGCTTGAGAAAGTCTTTTTAGAAATTTTTACATTTATTTACTTTTTTTTTCATCATCTTTAAAAAAGAACTAAAGTGTTCGAAATTTTTGACGTAATTACAGTCCAGATTTGCAGCATTTTTATTTATTGCTCCGAAAGTTAATCTTTTGCCTGATTTATTAAGCTTTTAAATTGTTAATTTGGAAATGTTTTGAAGCCGTCATCTTTGTTATTTAAAATCGTGGCATTCTTATTTCTTCCCCCCTTCTCTCTCTCTCGTTTGTTGTGTTTAAATTATATGGATGAAATAAAATATAATTTAACATTTTCTACGTCTTTGATGTTCTCCCTTCTCCCCGCGCTCACTCGAGTTATTTTAATTATGTATTGACCCAGAGGAGCAGAGAATATATGTATCGGAGATAGGAAAGAAGAATTTTACATTGTTATAGTTCTCTCTTTTATTTTTATATAAATCTCGTAAAATTTTAATTTAAGCATTTAGATGAATTTTCATTTTTCGCGTTGAATGGATGAAAGTTAATTTGCTTTGAAAATTAAAATTAATTTTTAGTTTTTTTCTTAATCGAATAATTCAGTTTTTTTTTCTTTCTTTTTTTTTTCCCGGAGTGTTAATCTTAGATTTCATTTGAGGAGTGCATTTTGTAATTTTAATTTAAGTGTCGTAATGACTAAAAAAAATATCTGTATACATATAAGCATGTTTGTAATTATATTAAAAACGTATCGGTTATTTTATTATATTAATTTGTGAACTTTTAATGGTTATTGGTTTAAGTATATTTCTTGATAAATCTAGTTCAGTTTTACAAATAATTTTACAAAGTGAATCATGTCAGTTTAAAAAAGATAAACGTGCCGTTATCATGTTGTTTCATTTTAAACGTATCGGAAAAATTGCTTACTTTTGAAAAATAAATCATGGTATAGTAGGGAAAATAATTCATAAAATATAATAAGCTTTTGTTTGTGTGCTCGTTTGCTTAGGCCTATAAAATTTTTATTTTTCCCTTCATTGCTGAAATGTAAAATAAGATTATGATACGTTTGTTTTGTACTATATAGGGGTTTCAATAAATTACGTAACACATTTTCGGTAAATTTTAACGCCCTCTCCCGCCCGTGTCTGCCTCAAGACCTGATCACCCCCCCTCTCCCTTCTCTGTAATATAGCAAACCTTTGCATTATTTTTAGTAAAGCCTTACTCAAATTTAACTTTGAAGGAACCGACTCAGTTGCATGCTATAAGTATGTCATTGAGACCAGTAGCGTAGCCAAGATGTCATTTTGTGGGGGGAGGGGGGCTGTGTATCCAATTGTAAGCTAACTAAAGGGTCACATTTCGGGGGGAGGGAGACTGCAGCGCCCTCTGGATACGCCCCTGATTGTGACACTAGCCCCCCCCCCCCCCCAAGCAGTGCGGGATACGGGCTCGCATGGCATTTAAGAAAAGAAACAAATTATTATGTGTGTATACAAATATATGTGCATAAGAAATCTCAAGCTTTTGGACTTTGAAAAGCAGATCTAAAATTTTTCGATTTCGGAAACTCGGCATATGTGATAGTGCAGCTTTTAAAAGGATAATCAAAGTTTTTTTTTTTTTTTAACCTAATTATCCTTGTAATTAGATTGGTTCAAAAACGGTAATATTTAAAAGAACAGCCTTAATTTTTTAAAGTTTTTCTTGTTTTTAACTTCTGAAAACATTTACCAAATCAGCGTTCGCATTTTCGTCGTGTATCATATGTACTGAAATCCGATTTTTCAATATCAGTTACTGTTTTATACTTTTACCCTTTTCATATTTTTAACATTTTCTCAATCAATATCTTTTGTACGTGTAGAAAATGATGATTTTTCCTAATGACGAGTTTATGCTTACAAATAAATATCACGGACAGACGGGAATAAAACAAGTCTTAAATTTCCGCCTTCATTGCTAATGAATTAATTTAATACGCTACTGTGAGCAAGATTTGGCCACAAAGTTGCCGCTCTCCACTGTTTTCATGTGGCATTTATTAATGTGGAAACTTAACATGGGGGCCATTAATCACAAATCCCGAAACGCGAACCATTCATCTTTCCTCTTTGCAAAAGAGAGGAGGGGAGAACACGTGGCAATCCAAACCGTTCACAACTCATTAATACACAGGAATCGTTCCTCCTCCCGCGCAAAGGAATGCAAAACAATAAAGGTAACACACACTCCCCGAACATTATCATCTGGCATTGTTTCTCGCAAACAACTAATTTCGTATATCGCGCGCTTTCCCCAAATGAATGTCGCCGTGTCCCGGCTATCTGTCTTGGCTGAAATCAACTGTGCAGTTAGTGGATGTCTTTAATGTCATGCACCGCTAATTTTTAATATGTGCCGCCGTTGTAAGCTTTTATTGTTTTCGAGTGTCGCCGGAGTTTTAACATGCTTCCCCATTTACTTACACAGGTTGTCGGAGCTACGGCTCCTTTGTAAAGTTTTAGTGTGATTACGGATTCGGTGTTTTTGGGCGCTGTGCTACAGTTACGGATAAGGATCGAGCATGTTCGGCTCCCGATTATAAGAGCGCTTTGGAGATCGCCGTTTGATGCTCATGAATTTTCGCGTATCTTTTCTATGTTAACTTGGATGCTGGCCGTTAATGATACTTCTGCGCTCTGTTGACTATCTTTCTAGGTTCTGTCGCGACTGTCTCCAGATCTTTTAAATGTTGCTTTTATATGACCCTCTTTTAGTAATATGTCAGTTTGTAGACTAACCCTTTGGGAGTAACAGATGTAGTAGATATTTTCTGCAGAGCCTGATTATGACTAACAGGTGCCCCCATCTATGAAATTTGTTTTATTTTTCATAAAATTTTTATATAAAAAGAATATTTCAGAAGAACATTTGATATTGGGGGCCCTGGGCAATCCCCCGATTTGCCCATGCGATAATAAGGCTCTGATTTTTTGGTTGCTTGTTTTTCAGCAATATGTGATCAAGTTTCATAAGTATGATCCCATTATGTATTTCGTATCCAAAATTATTGGTGTCCGAAAAAGGATGGAGTCGTGTCCAAATAGCAACTATGCCTGTGATTTTCACTCGTCCTTTTTACATCGCCAATAATATAAAATTAAAAATTTTGGGTGTTTTGTTATTCAGTTTTATTAAAAAAAAAAAAAAAAAAAAAAAAACAAGACTGGATACATATCTTAACTGTTAGAAATTGCAGAAAATGAAGAAAAATTACAAATCGAACATTTCATTTTACAACCAGAAAAGAATTTCTTTTACTACCTATCTGTAAAAGATACAGAGTACTCTTAATATTACAGTCGAACCTCGATTTAACGTACTTTGATTTAACGAATATTTTTTTTTGTCCCGACAAAAAGGGTTCTAAAATGCTCTGATTTAACGAATTTTTAGCTCTGATTTAACGAACAACAATCGCTGAAATAAAATACGCACATAAAACTAAAACTGAATATTTCGCACACAAAATTGTGAACCTTTCACACCCTAATCCAAGCGTGTAATACAATATATATATATATATATATATATATATATATTGTATTACACGCTTATTGTATTATATATTAATACAATATATATATATATATATATATATATATATATATATTGTATTACACGCTTATTGTATTATATATTAATACAATATATATATATATATATATATATAATATTTATTTCTCATTTCTCCAAACGAAGCAAGTGCATACGAAGACAGTGATACAGAAACAGTCATTTACAATTACGCCGTGGATAACCATTATCAAATGGCTGGATGTGAAGATGTTCCTAGTAATGGAAATTTTACAGAATCTGTGTCTTGCGATGTACAGCTAAGTACCTGCGGTAGTGAACAGAAAGAGAATGAAGATTCTGAAAGCAGCGATGATGACGAAGAAACGTAAATTGAATTTAAAAAAGCGACACACCAAGAAGCAGTTTGCAGCTTGAACGCTTAATTTTTTTGTATCACGAGGTTGATGATGTTGTTCTTATGAAGTTAGAAAATATAGACAAAGAACTTTGGAAAGTCAAAACAAAGCACTATCAAAAATTTCTTTCCAAAGTGCTAATAATTATGTATGTATTAAGTTTTAAGTGCAAGTAACATTAAAGAATTTAGATTAGTTTAAATTTTATCGCCTTACGTATGTTATAATTTTTAAGCTCGTAGTAAACAATAATCATTATTTTTTTCACATCTACGTCTAAGGGTATTTTGCATTGATATTTTTATACCATACTCTTCACAAATTTGATATTCGATTTAACGAACGGATTTGTGGGTCCCAATAAATTCGTTAAATCGAGGTTCGACTGTTTATCTCTTGCATGTTGTAGGAAAAGGGTAAAAGATATTTCTTTTTTCTCTAACAGTGCTAAATCAAAGAAAGTCGATTTGATCGATTTAATAAGAAACATACTTTTATATTGTTATTTATTTTTTATGGGGAGGGGGCAACGACTAAGATTCTTGCATATCCTCTACTGAGTGATCACCATTGAGAGAGGAAAAAGTACAATTGCTCCTTTGTCCATATATATATTTGTCTTTAAGATGAGATTAAATATATTGAGACTGCGTTATTTTAACTCTGAGAAAAGGAGACATGAAGATAGCGATATCTGTATTCAGAAAATAAAATAATTTTTTTTTTTTTTTCTTTGTGGGGGTCGTCACATTTCAGTAGCTGCTACACATTCTGAATCACGATACTGCCACTGCATGCGTGATTCTTTCTGTTTTTTACATACAAAACATTTAAAAGTCGGTGTCTCACCCTTATCAAACTTATCTCCCAAAAAGCTTTTACTTTGTGTCTTTCTGGTGTCTGTTTACGCATTGAGATAAAATAATTCCGTCTGCTCGCTGCCGTCGTAATCCATCATTAGCGCAAGGTCTGGGAGGAAAATCCCTTCCCCGGCCCCTCCTTTTAAAGTAAACAGACATGGGGCAGACAGACGAAATGGTTTGTTGACATAGTACTCGATAAGATAAATACAGTAGGTAACAGCTGATTTGGAAAGTTATGGTAGAAGACCGTCATAGCCGGAGATGCTTATGGAAATTGGAAGAGGTTGGGGGGGGGGGGGGGTTAGGGGGAACCTTATTTTGATTTTAGTTTGTTTTACTAACCTGAAAACAAACACCATCCATGAAAAGCAATAAACCTGCTTATTTATTTTTGGCTAAACTTTTTTAACACATTCTATAATCGTTATCTAGTTTTTAACTCTTGAATAAGAATATTTTGGATCACTTATGAATTCAGGGTTTCTTCTTTTCTTTTCTTTTCTTCTGTTTTAAAAAGTGAAGAACTCCTTAATGTTTTTGCTGGTTAGACACAAGCGAGAGCAGCATTTATTATGAAATTTAATGATAGGAATATATTTTTAAAGGATCTTTTTTTTGTGTGTGTGTGTGTGTCTACGCATACTAGTGAATATTCTATATCGTTATTTTATGAGTAAAAAATAAAATAAATAAATAAAAAGTTCTAGTCTTCTGCCTAATTTGTAGCCAGGGGAATAATGATTTTTGCATTAATTTATTTCGAATAAAGACTGTAAACATTAGATCTAAAATCTTAACTACTTATTACCTACTAATATATTAAAATAGATAGGCCGTTCCTGAAGGTAGTATCCTAATGTATTAAAAACTTACAGTACTTAATTTTATTAGAAATGCTCTGAGAGTTTCTGCTCTCGAAACTGGAAGGCTAGTGGTGGCAGGTTCAAACCCCGGTCGCGCCTGTCGACCTAGCCTTTCGAGTTTTCCATGGTTTTCTCAGAAACCTCGCATAAATAGGGGCGAAGAACTCTTAGGAAGTCCCAAACGGAGGGCATTCCCCTATCCGCCTAGGACCCCAGTATAGTCAATCGGTCTTAATCCACGAACAAACAAACAATGCTTAATATTGATGGAGGTGGATTGCAGTAACAGCAATTCTTGAAGCATAGAAACTTAAGGTGCATGTATTCATTTTAAACACTCTTTATTAGATACATGTAGCTAGTATAGGTTGGCTGTTACGCAAAATTAATATCATGCATATTTCCGGAGGTGGAGGGGGATTGTGTGTGGAGGTAACTTTAGGGGGCAGCCATTTACTTGACAGACAGAGGGGGGGGATCAGTTTTATTTATATAATTTCGAAGTATATAAAGTTGCAATTAAAATAATTACTGCTAAGTATTTCTTGTATTACAACAAGAGTTACAAGTTAAAGAAGAAATTTGTGTGTGTATTCTGTAGTTTAGTATTTCTGTAAAAATTTGGGGAAAATAAAAATATTAAATTTTTCATTTCAGCCGTTTGCATTTTATTGAGATAAGCAAATTGGTATGTTCTTTTCAAAATAGCGTGCCTTTAAATTCAATCTGCAATTTAATACGGATAGTTACTCTGAATTGTATTCGTATTTTTGACTTAGTTATCTAAGTTTATTGGCCTTCTTTAAATTCCAAAAGAGGTTATAAATCTATATTAAGAGACCACTAAATCCACGGGCCTAATTACAGGGGTCGATGCAGATGAAAATTGGTCTGTTTTGCAGCCCCTTATACAAAACTACAATCGATTTAAGCTGCCCCTTCACAAAAATATAATGGGTTAAAACAGCCCTTCATTGACGTTTAACCCTATTTTTAAATGTATTTTATCAATTATTTTAACAAAAAAAAAGTGACCTTAACAAATAAAGATGACCTTAATTAAAAGTCGGCATGAAAATTCACAAAAATAAGTGTTGAAATTCACAAAAAGAAGTACTGAATTCACAAAAATAAACAGTTTTCACAAAGATGGGTTCGTGAAAAAAAGTACCTAGATCGACCCTGATTAACAAAATACTGCTCTGATAGAAATTAGAAATTTTATTTTGTCTTTATTTAAGGAATTTTTGTTTTTATTTAAGGAATGGCCAACTATTCAAATGAAATTGAAGTAAAAATCAATCGCAAATATAACTTGTATCTACCAGTAATAAATTCTGATACTTTATAGTGTCACATGTTTGTTGAAATGTAATTTGCATTTTAAAGTACACAAATTGTTCTGCTGAGTCGCGAGGGAGGGGGACCTATTAAAAAAATAACTTAAATAGACTTATAAACTTATAAGACTTGAAAAGACATAAACTTATTAAGATCTGGCTTGTTTTCTCACTTCTCTTTAGCTTTGATAGCTCTGTATTTTACAATATTTATAGTCACTGGATTTCCAATTTTTATTTCATGGTTCCAGTTTTTAAATTATTATTATGTGCTATCACTTGCTTCATGAATTACTTGGGATTTCATACTACGTAAGTTATATTGTTTATACAATGTAGTTTTGTAAATTTGATTTTTCTTCCAGTAACATTGCACAACTACTTATGTATTCCTAAATTTTACAGGATCCCAATTACGATGAGTAACATATTTGTAATATCCAAATACCTGTGATATCTGTGTAGGCATTTAATGACTGTAATACGTCTATTGAGTTAACAGATTGGTTTACAAAGATGTTGAGTACCAGTAATCCATATATATGTCTATTAAATATATAGATTGAGTTACGATCACGCAAATCTTGTATGATAAGCTAACATTGGCAGTTTACTTGTCGAATAAACCTATCGCAGAGGAGACGCTATAATAGTATTCAATGATCTGTAGCTATCCTATTTAACTGGTGTTAGCCTGTAACTTGTGTATTCCTGTGAGTAATCGTTAGCAAACATAAACCTTTCTTAGAAATCCGAAAAAATATGGAAATTCGATTTCCTGTAATTACATATCTTAAGAAATCTTCGAAATTTTGTGTTCGCTTCTAAAACATGTTAATGCGCATTAAATTATATAAAAAAAAAAAAAAATTTTGAGTACCTACATTTTTTTTTTGGGGGGGGGGGGGTGGAAGAAACTACGTATATATTTACCAACAAATTACCCCGGAGATTCAAGAAATTCAGAACTTTTGCGCTTATAAATAATATATGTCGTTCGAAACATCCAGAATTTTTTTTACAAAAACGCAGTATCAAAATGCAGGATTGCTGAATCAGACTTTCGGGGGGGGGGGGGGGGAGATTTAAGTCTAAATTTTTTCTGAAATTTTCTTAACTCTTATGTAATGATGTACCGAGTATTACTCTCCAGCTAAATGTATTGAATCGATTTCCAGTTACATTAAAAAAAAAAAAGAAAGAAAGAAAAGCTTATGCATTTTAAACTCAATGACATGAAAGTTTTCAAGTGATACTATACACTGTTCAAAATGTATCTGTAAACTACGAAATAAAATATTGCTCGGCTATCGCTATGATCGAACACTCAGCCGACGGAGTGGAAGACAGGTGCTCTAACCAGTAGACGCTACACGACTCGTTTCGTAGTGGCCAAAGGGTGAGCTAAAGGTTATTTTAGTTTCCTTGCGGAAGAGGAATTCTTTCCATGATTTACAATTTCAAATTCGTGACAGTTGTCCAGTTATTATTAACATAGTCAAATTATTGAATTGGCAAGAAATTAATTTCGATTTTCACAAATGTACGTAATTAGTAAAAATATTTACTCTTTAGATATTTGACAGATCTGTTTAGATTTCTATACAGATATACTGCAAACACTAAAAATCGGAAAAGAAATGCACATTGGCAGTTTAAAATATATATATGTATGTATAAATACTCCTTGATTTTTCGTCCTCAATTTGAAATAATAACAGAAATTATTTTCTAGCTAAGTCTTATCCTATACATTTATGAATGTGATTTGAAACACTCTTGGTTATGACAGGAAATGGTTAATTAAAAAAGTAATTAATTATAGTTTAATTTTTAATTACTCATGAGAATGCGTTTGGTGTCAATATTTTTTCTCATCTAAAATTTCCAATGAAAATCCATTTCTCAAAATTACCTGCAAAACTTACAAACCAAACCAAATACGGAAATTGACCGTTTTCACAAGAAATTTCTGAAAGTTGCAATCATTTTTCTTCTTTTAACGGAAAATTACCAATTCTTCGGGAAAACGGTTATTTTCCTGAAAACTAAGGCTGGTATTATCCTGAATTTTCAGATTATTTTTAACAGTGTATGTCTTAAAAATATTTATTTTTTTTGGAACCGGTATTTAATAACGGATCTTTTTTAATAGGGAGGTGGTGGGAGGCTGGTGAACAAAATCTATCGCGCGATTCCTGTTATTGTGTACTTGAATTTTATGAATTACTGCATTTATTATTTATATGTTCTGGATGTTTTACAGATCAGTTAATATATTCTTTTAAAAATAATTTAATTTTACAACTACTGGGTATTGACAGAGTGCTTCGTCAAAATTTGACCTAGTACTGAGTGCTTGAGTAATTGGCCGGATAAAATAAGTACAAATATTGTATATAGTTTCTTTTTTTTGAATTTATTCTCATAAATCACTAGTTGCCTGAGAGTTTGTTCAGCCTCCTTTTTGTCTTTTAAAATATGTTTATTTCCATTTTAAACAGCATCTGATCAAACATATTTTGCCTGCATATGGAATCGCCATCATCATTATCATCTATTAGAGGTATTTTCGATATCACGATAATAATGACGTGCAATAGTTTTTTTATTCAGCGAGAGAAAAATGAGTTTTTTATGCAAATTTAAAAAAAAGAACAACGAAGCGATAACTTCCATCGCCGTACCGGTTTTTATTTCCACGCACCTCGTCCTTGGCCGTGAATATCTGAGAGAGGAAACTAAGCATGAAGTTCGTAGTCTCTGCAAAACAATGGGACTCCCTTTACACCCCCGCACACACCTCTGTAATTGGAACCTCGTGCAGTGGAAAAAGAAAGAAAAAAGTTCATTCGCTTATCATTCACATGCTGCGGCGTTCAAATAAAACTGGCAGTGTCGCTGGCTACTACTTCCCCCATTAGAGTGAGGTAGACAGGGGAAAAAAAAAAAAAAAAAAAGCAGTAATAAAAGATGCTTATTTGTTTTCAAAAGGAGACGAAAGATTACGAGTGTAATTAAGCTAGTGGATCAAAACACGTGTTTCGGGAATCTCCTGTTGGCAGTTGATTATTTAATTTAGTATTTCGTTATATATGCAATATTTTCAGATTTTGGTATCTTCTGGAGGTTTTCCCTTTATGCATTGAGCGTTTTTTAAAGTATCTCTCTGAAAAGGTTTATAATCATTAGCAAAAGTTGCATCTTATTTTCTTTTCTCGCTCAAGAAAATTTTAAATTTTGTTGAGACCCTGCCGACATACATGGCAAAAAAAAAAATGGCCTTCTGGGCCGCCGTAACTAAAATAGTTTTTACATTTTTTTTTTTAATAAAGAAAGGTAAATGAGATTGCGTAGATCTATTTCTTAAAATAATTCTTGCAAATGGTTTTGCTGAAGCTGACTTTTGCAAGTACCTTAAAACAATTTAAACTGCATTACCCTTTCAGAATAGGCATCCACAAATTTTGAAAGACTATTACAAAACAAATACTAATTTATTTATTTTTTAACTAGAAAACTCTTTTGTACATTCTATGGGAATTTAATAATCCCGATTTTTTTAAATTTATTTTATTACAAATTTAATCTATTATTATAAAAGTATTTTATACCTATCTATTGGAGATAAATAATTTAATCAGGTGTGAAAGAGTTAAGCTTATTCGTGTACTGCAGATTAGTTTTTAAAACACATGAACCTATTGTTGGAGTAATTTTTGGTCCGCAGAGCGTGTGCATCATAAAACAATCTACGATTCTAGAAGATACCTACTGGAATTTCCTTGGGAGGGCTTACTATTTATCCTGTTATGAGAATAACAACAGTTGAAATCTGTATCTATCATAACATCTGTACATAAAAATTTAATTTGTTATTTTTTATACTGAGTATGTACTTAAAAAAATGCCGCCAAATATTCCTTTTTCTTTTCTTTTCTTTTTTTTTTCTTTTTTTTTTTTTTAACTTCACTGATTTTGTGTAATGTATATCACTGTTTATATATATTAAAAAGGTTTTCGCGCATTTTATTCTTCTTCTTTATCTATTCTAAACCGTAAGAGTAGTCGCTCTTTTAATAGTTTTTTTTTTTTTTTACTTCCACTGATTTTGTTTGATGTATATCACTGTTTATATATATTAAAAAGGTTTTCGCGCATTTTATTCTTCTTCTTTATCTATTCTAAACCGTAAGAGTAGTCGCTCTTTTAATAGTTTTTTTTTTTTTTTCCTGTTAACATTGTTTTCTTTTTGAGGGAGAAGGGAGGGATTTTTCATTTTAAGAGAAACTTTAATCTGAGAGACTATTGCTTGGGCATCTTACTACATGAAAATGTCTGCCACATAAACATCAAAAAACGGAAAATAAGTCTCGAATAATGATAAAATGGATCATTTAACACTGCTTATGAAGTTTAAATTCTCATAACATCAATGCCTTCTCAGTCATTTATTATTATTACATTTTATTAACATTGTACTTGGTTTCAACATACGTGCAATATCAATCATATAAAATAATTTATGCAATCATTTACACTTTATGCTTATTCGTTAAATAAATGTGCAAATAAAGTTTTGTTATTTAGATATTATTTTAATGAAGTAATTTGTTCTACTAATTTTGGGTAAAAAAACCAAAAAACTTACAATTGATGTTAATTTTATAAAATTTAACTGTCACAGATATCGGCAATGTGTTTGTTCATTAAATAAATTTCTTAAGGACCTAATGTTCTACATCTTTTTTATTTATTTTTCTATATACTGCGTGTGCTTTTTAGGGAGATGGATATTAAAGATTAAAGAATGATTAGTAGATTTCTTAACAAGTAAATAAATATTTACTAAATACCAATTTAACCCATAAAGTAAAATAACTAGCGAGACAAACCAAAAAAAAAAAAAAAAAAAAAAGGCGTGTATGCCATTTGCACGGAAATTAGTGCGAGTCTAAATTTGTCTTCCACCTTTTTTCGTACTGATCTTCTGCTTTTTCATGCTCCTTCTTGGATTTTTTTTTTTTTTTTTTTTTTTTTTTAAAGCATAAGGGGTGTGGATAAACTCTTTATCGAAATATGTGTGTGTGCGTGTAATATGATTGTAAATTCTCTGTTTATATTTCGTCTGAAAACGAAAACGGGAAAAAAACCTTTTCCCCCTTGAACCAATGGCCATAAATTCTACCACATTATCCGCGAGTTTTTATTTACATATCGTCTGCCTGATACACATGGAATAAATTTCTCTTTCGCCTCAGGAAGAGTCCTTGAAATTCTACCCAAGTGGTGGAAGTCTTTTTTTTTTTTTTTTTTTTTTTCCTTGCTTCTTTTTCTCCCCCCTTCTTTCTACAGCATTTTTACTCTAGGCGGGGCATATATTTATATAAATTTCAAAATACTCTGTAGTTTAGCTTGGAGAATTGTGATTTGAATGAAACATACTATTCTCCCTTTTTATTTTTATTTATTTATTTTCCCCTGATTTTTCGAATTTCGAAGTATTGATGTAGTAAAGCTTTTGACATGTATTCTATTGCTTTCCTTTCTTACCCCCATTTTATCCCTCCCACGAAACTGGAGCTTAGAGAAACTTTCAGAACGGCGAGGATTTACTAGCAATGTTTTGATGTATCTATCTCCTGTTATTCCTGATTTCTTCTTCTTTTTTTTTTGAGCCAAAACATCCCGATTCTTTTTTATTTGTAGTTCTGGGTCCCTTTATCGTGTTTTTAAAATATAGTGGTCTATTAATTCTTATTTGTTTTGAAATACACGTCCTCAATTAAAATAGCGCACAATTTATTTAAGGGACCAGAAAGTAATGTCGTTTGTTTCGTATGTAAATATCCTGTTAAAATAATCTGGAAATTCGGGATAATTTTCAGGGAAATAACCATTTTCCCCAAGAATTGTTAATTTTCCATTAAAGGAAGAAAAATGCTTCCAAAAATTTCATGTGAAAACGGAAAATTTCCGTGTTTGTTTTGTTTTGCAATAGTTTTGAAAAAAGAATTTCCGTTAGACATTTTAGATGAAAAATAAATAAATGCTGACACTAAACCCGTTTTTATGAGTAATTAAATATTGAACGGTAATTAATTAATTTTTAAATAAAGAATTATCTTTCGTAACTAAGGGTGTTTCAAATCACATTCATAAATGTTGGAGTTGCGAGAAAGTAATTTTTACACCCCCACCCTCCAAATAGGGAATGGAAAATCAGTAAAGGTGTAATTTGTAGATATTTTTATTAGCCAATGTATTTCTTGTCCCCTTTTCAATGTTTTTCAGCATATCTGTAAAAAAATCTAAAGCGACATGTCAAATAGCTTAAGTGTAAAAGTTTTTATTACTTGCATACATTTGAGAACAGGAGCGGCACATAAGGGGGGGTGAGGGGGTGCAGTCGTACCCCCAAATTTTGTTGCCTCAGGGCTTCCACATCTCTAAATCAGGCACTGATAGACACAGTTCTCACTTCCAGTACACTTTCAATCTTATTCGATGATAAAATGAGCTTTTCAAACATTTAGTAACCGTTTACTGTTTAATTGTATGTTATTTTACTGTTTCAATCCATCAAACTCTTCAGCAAAAAAATTTTGCAAATTTTAATTGTGTTTCATCATTATAACTATTTTTAAGGCTTGTCATTTAAAAACTGGTTTCATATCTTCTTTGTTGACTATCTCAACCTGTATTTAATTGTAGTAATAGTAATGTGTTGCATAATACATCCGATTTAGTATGTCTTACTCATTGTTCCACTGTACCCCAATCCCTGTCCCATTGTAGCTAAGAGTTGTCAAAATATAGTTCAGCATTTAATTTTTAGTTTTAATTAAAAGAAAGGAAATTATTTTAAAACAAGTAAAAATTTCCGCACTGTGCCCCTCTCCCCTATTGAAAGGCTGGGGTCGGGGAGTTATCTTTAAAATTATTTTTCCAAAATGTTACAAATATGAATCCATTGGACCAACTGTTTATCGTTAAAAATTTCTTTGAATTTAATGTAATAAAACGACGTTACTTTCTGGTACATCTAATATGTAATATTAATTTATTATCATTATTAACTTAAAATTCTAAAAAAAAAAAATTTCTTTTTAGTACAATTTTTAATTAGGCTCGAATTCTTTGTAGTATCATCGCTTCTACTTATTTGTTAACATTAAATTATCAGTTTAATCTGTTAAAAGTTTACTGGAATCTTTAATTATATTTTTATAACAAATCAATTAAAACTTTCATTGTCGACTTGCTTTCACGAGATTTTTTTTTTTTTTTTTTTTTCCCGAGCAATTTCAATCACAGGGTTAATTTACTAGAATTCCGAACTTATGAAAAATCGCCTAAAACGTCCTGCTATTTGAAATACTCGAGGGAACTTCTTTCCATATTTTATCAAAAAACAAAACAAAACAGGACCACTTATAAAATATCGGACCATTTTAGAACAATATTTCAAAAAGTTCGGTATTTTAGCAAATGTAGGATCCGTACAAATACTATACAGTGGAACCCGGATCTATCGTTCCCGCATTCATCGTTTTCCCGTATTGATCGTTTTATTTCTATGGTCCCTGCACAAACTGTATTCAAATAACGTTAACAAAACCCGCATGCATCGTTCGTCAAAAATTCGCTTTCCCGCATTCATCGTTGTAAAATGTTTCTTCTGATCGAAATGAAATTGAAGATGAAGTGGATCAATATGGCTTACAAATCGAATTACTTCCTGGTATGATATCTTAGGTTGATGATGATATAGGTGAAGAGTTCTTACATCTAGCAGGGATGAGTATGGTGTGAATTGTAGTGATTATATATCCATTGATTTAGAAGTAGCAACGTGCGGTATCCTAAGAATGGAAGTAACGTGACTCAAAAAATGAAAATAATCGCGAAGAAGCTGAGAATAATATTCATGCTGATGAGACAGAGCCAACACTAGTGCCTAGTTTATCCTACGCAATAACGGTTATTTGAAATTTTATGACTTTTATATACAAACATGAATACACAAAAAAAGACAAAAAAAAAAAAAAAAACATTGTAAATCTTGAAAATTTTGTTTAATTAAAAGATTAATGAAAAATCCAGTGTAAAATAACTGATTTTACACTAAGTAAAAATAAAAATAAGTATCACTTAATTTGTACAATTTCAATTTGTTTCTTTTACAGTGTGGTAACAAATTTAGTATTTTTGGTATACTGAAGGAATCGGTGTTTTCTTCTTATTTTGACTTTAACCGGATTCGTCGTTTTCCCGCATGCATCGTTTTTTACTACACACCCCTTGAAAAACGATAGATCGAGGTTCTACTGTATTAGAATCTATATTGATTTCAGACTGGAGATAAGTTCGTTCTAATTTCTACTCTATGAAGTTTTGTAGTTTTCAAAGTTAGAGTATTAAAGATTATTTTTTCGGTTGGGGGGGGGGGGGGGGGAGATCAAGTGAACTCCGTGTAATATGCTATTAAATTTTATTGATTAATATCAAATATACCCTACAAAAGTATCCTTACGAAGGTCAGTATCCTGAATACTGTCTACCTCTAAATATAGGAAACGCTAGTTTCTCGATGAAATTTTCCTTATGATGTAAAAATCAGGTTTGGATAAAACCCCCCCCCCCTTTTTTTTTTTTTTTTTTTTTTTTTTAATAGGAAAAAAAGTTTTTTGGTTTAACCAGGTGGGTTTTTTTTTTCTTAAATCCTTTTATAATTACATGTATGCATACTGTATCCATATTTTACTCAGAGATACTATTTTTAAATTTAGTATATAATATAATACAATAGTAATTGTTTACTACATGATTTTACATGGAATATTGCTCTTACATTTATCAGTAATAATGGTGATAAGTTCTTCCAAATGATATTTTTAAGGTTTAGAAATAAGTTGTTAAAACACAAAACCTTTGTTTTAGAAACAAATCTAAAATGCAGCGTATAATTTAAGTTTAATTAATACTTTTTAATAATTATAAAACACTAGGGTATCTATGAGATTAGTATAAGAACTTATTGTTGATACTTATAAGGATAATTTAAAAAAATTCAGAGCTTATTCTATCTGTAGTATTCGCAATTTTAAATTATTCTTTAAGACCCCCCCCCCCCACACACACACACACACCTTCTTTTTTTTTTTTTTTTTTTTTTTTTTTAGAAAAACCATTTTTTGAGAAAAAAAAATTTGGTTTAAACCATGCCAACCCTGTTAAAAATATTCTCATGTAACGAAAACACTCATTTTATTATTTATTTGTGATTTTCCAAAAAATCAGCATGATATTTAAAATATATATATATATATATATATCGTTTTTACTAGTGATGTAACGAATATTCGGCTGAATAATTTCAGAAAAAAAAAGAGAGAAAAATATTTTTTTAATGCATTTAGAAATAATACTTCTTAGTTATACTTCAATGAGTTAATCTCATATCTATATAAATAAAATTAGACTTTTGTCTGTACATTTCTTGGAATTCAAAAATTTTGCGATTTCTATCCGTTTCAAGCACCCGGGAATCCGATGCGACCCTCAAAAAAAAAGTTTGTCTGTCTGTCATTCTGTCCGTGACGCTTTTTTTGTTTAAGCATCACGTAAAAACGACTGAAGCGAATGATATGAAATTTGGTGTCATGATAGGTGGTCACCTAACTTAAAACATAGGCGTCGAATTTTAAAAAAATCTTGATTAGATTTTCAGATTTTGCGAAAATCGTTTCAAACTGCGTAAATTTGTGTTCAAGCATCACGCAAAAACGACTGAAGCGAATGATATGAATTGGTCAGAAGGTGTCACACTTAAACATAGGCGTCCAATTTTAAAAATCTGATGATTTGAGATTTGCGAAATCTTCAATGCGTAATTGTGTCAGCATCACGTAAAAACGACTGAAGCGAATGATATGAAATTG
The DNA here is from genome assembly GCA_038373885.1 of Cheiracanthium punctorium. Lineage (NCBI taxonomy): Eukaryota > Metazoa > Arthropoda > Arachnida > Araneae > Cheiracanthiidae > Cheiracanthium > Cheiracanthium punctorium. The sequence continues at coordinate 28,675 of JAWZYV010012406.1, read as the reverse complement.
AGTGACATGATAGGTGGTCACTCAACTTAAAACATAGGCGTCGAATTTTAAAAAAATCGATCAGATTTCGAGATTCTGTGAAAATCGTTTAAAACTGAGTGAATCTTTGTTCCCGCATTACGTAATAACGACTAAAACGAATGATATGAAATTTGGTCACACGATAGATGGTTGCTCAACATAAACTATAGGAGTCCAATTTTTTAAACATTTTTATTACATTTTGAGATTTTTTGAAAATTCTCTCAAAATACGTTTATATTTCTTCAAACATCACGTAATAACGACTAATACGAATGATACGAAATTTAGTGATATGATAGGTTGTTGCTAATCTCAATTTATAGGCGTTGAATTTTTAAAATATTTTGATTACATTTTGAGATTTTTCGAAAATCGTTTTAAAATGCTGAAAATTTGTTCCAGCATCACGAAATAAAGACTGCAGGGAATGAAACGAATTTGGGTGACATGATAGGTTGTCACTCAACTTAAAATGTAGGCTTCTAATTTTTCAAAAATGTTGATTAAATTTTGAGATTTTGCGAAAATTATTTCAATATGTGTAAATATTCGTTCGCGCATCACATAATTACGACTAAAGCGAATGAAATGATATTACTTAGTTACTCTCTAACCTGTAATATTTTAACAATACATGAAAATTATAACTTCGCTTTCTTTACTTTGGCAACATACTACATCCATTCTGTGTACTCCTACAATGCTGACGAAAGTTCTTGCTTTTTGGAAATTTTCATTCACTAACCCGTCGAGGACGGGTACTTCAGCTAGTAATAAAATATTTTAAGTCATTGAATTTTAAGCTGAATGAAACATAATCTAACGCCTTAATAATATTGCTGAAATGCAGACTTTTCTACTTGGTGACACTACTTGACTTGATTTTCTAATTTCTTTATTGGGTGGGCGTAGAAGGAATTTTTTCAGATCCTTAATTACAAACATAATTTTGAAAAGCTGCTCAATATGTTTTGCTCAGAGTCTGTAAAACCCAAAATGTGATGTGATTATGTATAGTTACCAGATTAATGACATTTACGATAGCATATTTATTAAATTATGAATATCTCAAAATATAATTATTGGTACGAATTTTCGGGCAACCTGTTGTTCTTGTGTTTAAAATTCGTATTCTATGCTTCAAATAGTTAAAATGTGCTTTTTGTTGCATCTAAATTGGTCAACTAGAGCCGGAGATATGGAGGTTTGGGTTTCAAACTGATTTTTTATGTCGTTCCTAGAAATCTAGAAAAATATTGGTCCTAGGACTTCCGTAACTTCACTTTTGTGGACTTATTTTTGGCGCTAAATTTGGCAACATTTAGGTCATTTGGCGCGTTTTTCCCAATGGGGCTTATAAAGTTAGTTTTGCTGCATTAACATGCATAATAGTTTAATATTTCTCTTCTATGACATAATCAAAATTCCTGCTTTGTGTAGAATCTTTGAGAAATAAATTCTTGAAGCTCCTTGTAGCTTCTGCCTCTCTTATAAATGTAAGCGGACTACCCCGATAGTCTTAGTCTTGCTTCTGCTTCCGCCAAGAGCAGATGTCCGGTGAAACGGTGTTTTCACTCGTTTGTGAAGCTGATTTTTAAGTGCACTGTGTAAATTCTTCATTGTTGAGTTTTGAGGGACTTTTACTGTTATCCTTCGTATATTTCTACTGAATTTTGCCTGTGGAAGTGTTTTATTTTGTGGGAGAATTACAGCATTTGTGAAAGCTTCTGTACTAAGCGGACTGTTAAAAGCACATTACTGTCTGATTGTGCTTATGAATTTTGTACAGCTGATGGTTCAACGAAGTTCTAGAAGCAATAAAGTTAATGTTCCATCCTGACAAGTGGACTGTTTTCCAGAATTTTCCTGACCGACTGGACTTAAGAACGACGAACCCAGGAATTAGCACAGTATTCTGCAACATTATGCTGTTATTAGTGTTTAACTTTGCAAAAGATATTTTATCATGACGAATATTTTATTAGTTTTACAGATAATATACTGTTGTGTTTTGAATTTTAATTAATCTTTATTTAGTATTTAATTACAAAATTGAAAAGCAATATTTTATTTACAGTTAAAATGAAATTGAAAAAAAATGTAATATTCGGCCTAAACTATGTGCCGAATATTCGGTATTCGGCCAAATCACTATTCGTTACATCTCTAGTTTTTACCAATAGCAGAAAATGATAGTAAAATTCCTACCACTGAGCCACACGGCCTTGTTATTTTAAATATGCTTCTATAAACGAATTCCGATTTGACACTTTCTCTGCTTCAAATAAGTGCATAACGTGGAGTTCTATTTATATTTACTGTCAGTGTTGATGCAATGAGCGGTAAAAAAACAAACTAAACATAATACACACCATTAAAAACAGAATTATTTATACTGTTTCAGTCCTCTCTCCTTTATTTTTATTCGCTTTCTTCCCCTTTTCACACTATCATTTCAGATACATACATATAATCCGCTTCATTCATCTTACTTAAGAGTTGTAACGTGAAATTGGTTCATTCATTTAATGTGCCTAATATTGATTTACTAATATGCACTACACGCAGTTATTTTAGTCTCGAATAGAATTCTGAAAAGTCGATGGATGAAAAGGGAGAAAAGAAAATGGCGCTAATAAAACTATTTTCATTCAGAGGGAAATCAATTGAATACAAAAAAAGTCTTAATATTTAAAATTGCTTCGTGCGCGTTTTTGATTGCAGTGTGTTTCGTTAACTTTTCGCTGCTTCCTATTTATTTTTTTTTAAATGTTGGGTTTTAGTTGACTAAATAGAATTGTGTTACTGTGAAACCGTTTAGATTTAACTATTATAATCTATTGGTGGTTGGTTGTGTTAGTGTTAAATCAAATCTTACACATGAAAATTTATTTCCACCTCTCCCGTTTCACTACCATGTACTTTAGAGGTGCATAGTCTTTCTGAAAGAAGGGCCACTTACAGAAATGACCAGACTGTCGCGGGCCAAACTCCCACAGTTTAGTTTGGAAAGTGAAACACCTCTACTATTAACCTGTAGCGGCATTTTTTTACGGCACTAATACTTGTTTTGAGACCAGAATTTTTGTATGAAAGGCAAAATAGTGAAATATAAATCTATAGTAAAATTAATTTAAAAAAGGTGTTTCTTTCTAAGTTCCCCCTTTCAGAAACGCTAATTTTGCACTAAAAAAACAGTTCATGGAAATAATAAGGACACTCAAAATATCAGGTGTTAATATCAAGTCAAAAATCAGTAGCCTTGTATAGAATGCACATAGATAAATAAATAGTGCAATAAGTACGTTTCGAATGGTACGAAATGTCCACTCCTTCTTCCGTTGCAATAAAGGTTTAACCTTCATATAGGCTGGAGAGTGAGAACGTACCCTCAAAACGTAACTATTGCGCTGTTTTATGTATGTATGTTTTATTAGGGGCAAAAACTAACTTTTTTCTGTACGTCAATATTCCGCCACCCAAACATACGGAAGCTAATACACGGAATTAGGCATGCATATGACTTTTATAATATAGGTTCTAGATTAGGCAGAATTTTAAATTCGTAACCAGTCCGGGGTAGTAGGGCAAAATGTTCTGTCCACATATCTCTTCCTAAGAAGGAAAAAAAAAAAATTCTGGCTATAAAATACAAAACTCAAATACCTAAAAAATAATTTTAAGACTTTTTAAATTCGTTCTTTCCCCTTTATACACATTTCTCTTGAAAGAAAAAATGATCTATAAAAATTCCTGCTTTAAAATTTAACTAATATGAATCATAGCATTGTCGTAATGGCATGTACATTGGGGCGCGGGGGATGTTCCCTATTGTAGAAAATATCGTTTTCAAATAAGTTACATCTGAATTTTAGAGGAGGGTGGCAATTGCCCCCTCTCGTCCATAGTAAGTTACGCCTATGAATCCTATGTATAGGCTCAACTTGCTCATAATTAAAAACTTCTTGAAATTTATCCTCTTAACTGCCCTGGGTGTATAAATACGCTTTGTGCAGTCGATGCTTAACTGCCCAGTACGTATATATACGCCTATCTCAAATAACTTCCTCGGTAATTTATTGCTAGTATTGTAAATACTCTAATTTTTTTGACAGGCATTAACTTCAATTTGAAGAAGCATTTGCCCTACATGCGCTTATTTCTTTGAATAGAGGAGAGGGGTTGGCAAATATGGCAGTTAAGGGGTTAATATAAAAAGCTATATTACGCTCTCCGGTAAATTAGTATACAAAATTTTTTACACTATTTTAATTAAAGAAAATCGAAATTTCTCAACCAATCAAAAGTTAAACATAGACTAATTGAAAAGTAATGTGAACTAAAAAATAAATAAACAAATAAATAGAAAATTTTGGTTTAAAATTGCATTAATTATCACTGTGTTAAAAACGTTTTTTTTTCAAATATGCGTTGAGCTTAGTACAGTAGACACCGGCTATAACGTACTCTCACGGGACCTAAAAAAAAGTAGCACGTTAACAATACCGGCAGTAAGATTCAATATTACACAAATAAAGAAAGTGGGCTCACAATTTCACTGTAATGTGTGTTTTAAACAGGTCTGATTTTTAAAAATTTAAATTAAATAAAAAAACAGAAAATTTTTATTGAGAGAAATAATCTGTAATTTTCTTTTGTAGAGTCTCTGCATCATCACTTCGGCATTCAAAAGAATCGTAATAATGTTTTTGTAGCATGTAATGTGTCGGGTATGCTTGGTATAGGCTCCTCTGTTTCTTCTTCACTATCATCAGAAGCATTATATATAGGGCTTTTCAGAAGGCATTTACATCGATGAATGACAAAGAGAAAACATGGTCTTGTTCTTAACCTTGCCTCGCAAGGGGAAAAGATAAAAGATCGCTCCCTTCATTCAAACACAATTCATAACGCTAGAGATTCTGAAAACTGACAACGAGTGTTTTTTAACGTACTGAAATTTCCGAGAAAAAAGAAATAAAATGCTTAAGAAAAGCAAAATTTTATTTTTGGCTTAAAATGTACGTTATAGGCGAAGTACGTACGTTTAGTAGGTTAGTTACGTTAGGTACGTTTTAACCGAAGTTAAACAACATTATAAATATAGGACTTCAATCGGGACCTAGCTTCTAGGTACGTTATATCTCAGGTCTGTTATAACAGGTGAGCACTGTATATAAAATATTAACACTAAACTATCTGGACTCTGGCTCTTTTATCAACACAAATGTTAATATTATAGATGAAAGTAAATTATGCTGCCAGATTTTGTAATATTTAGTTCAAAAACCACCATTGGTCCTGACTACCATTTTGAACTTATGAAACATCCATACTGGGTTTGAAATGAAAGAAGCTTTTTTGTTGTTGTTGTTGCTGTTGTCTTCCCCTACTAATATGTGAGCAAGCCTAGTTGTTTCTGAGACTTCCGTACCTTTCTCAGAAATTCCGCTCAGATGTGAGATGAAGTATATGTGAAAAAGAAATAGAAAAAAAAAAAAATCCTGTTGTTTCTTTTCCCTTAAAACCAATGATTCCTGAAATCGCGGCAGCAAAAGTGTAAAGCGGCCCACAAAATAAACCATTCGCGGGCCAGAGTTTGTGCACATCTAATTTACTTGTAATGCGGTAAAAAAAAAAAATGAAAAAATGACAGGTTATTAAAATGAGTTATGTTCAGTAGAATCTCGTTACTAACATGTAAAAGTTTATGGTGTGGTCTAAAAGTTTCTACTCACGAGAAACTTGTCAGTTATAAAATTTTTAGGGGGGAAAAAAAAATCTTAATCACGGAATTGCAAAGCAAAATTTTCTGTACCCTAAAACATTTCAAGTCCATATTGTAATAATTTATTTTAAATTGTTGACATTTTAAGTTGTTCTATGTGGTTATACAATGAGAAATATTCGAAACCACTAACCTGTAATTTATATTATAAATAATGTAGTTAAATGCAGTATTTCTGGTGCTATAACGTCGCAGATATAATAAATTAAGAATATTTGGTAGAAATTTTTGTAAGAACATAAATTTAAATCATAAATGAAAAAGAATCTGAATAGGGGATATGGACTATGAATACGAGAGTAATTCAGCGAGTTAGCATCATATTTATAAACATAAAAATCACTTTGTTTTTCAATAAAACGTTGAAAATATGAACTTTTTTTACGTAACATTTTAATTTGTGCCTCATCGGCCTTTTCTGAGGGGTGGGTATAATATTAGAAGTTTCTTAATTAGATGATCATACCGACTTGCAAAAACAAATGAGGAAAGCTAAACAAACCTATTAGTATGATGCTTTGTTGGGATTAATGTATAACTATTTGAACCTCCATGTTGTTTAAAAACTTCAGTAATTTTGATCTGTATTGTGATATGAATCGAAATTGTTGTTACAATTGTTGTTTATTTTTTTATTTTATTTATTTATTTTCGTGCATTTAATTTATTTGACATCATTAAGGTGTAGGGGAAGAGTTCCATTAAATTGTCATGGAAAGCATTATTGTGTACTTTAATTTTCAATTTCTGAAAGCATCATTGCAGAATCAAGTTTTTACTTATATTATTATTAAAATGATGCTTTAAATTAGAGATGTAACGAATAGTGATTTGGTCGAATACCGAATAATCCGACAATAGCTATACGCCGAATACCGAATATTCGGCAGCCGAATATTAAAATTTTTAAAATTTCATTTTAATTGTAAATAAAATATCACTTTTCAAATTAGTAGTTAAATACTAAATAAAGACTAATTAAAATTTATTTAATATTATTGGTAGGTACTTAAAAACAAACAGCAGTATATTATCTGTAAAACTAAAAATCTTGATCATGAAAAAAAATCTTAAACACCAATAGCAGCATAATTATATTTCGAGATATTCATAATTTAATAAATATGCTATAGTAAATGTGATTAATCTGGTAACTATACATAATCATATCATGCTTTGGGTTTTACAGCCTCTGGGCAAACATATGCAGAAGCTTTTCAAAATTATGTTTGTAATTGAGGATCTGAAAAGATTCCTCCTACCCATGAAGAAGGTAGAAAACCAAGTCTAGTAGTGTCACCAAGTAGAAAGTCTGCATTTCTGTAATATTAAATACATTGTTTCATTCAGCTTAAAATTTAATGACTTGGGATATTTTATAATATGAAATTAACGTATTGAAAAGTACAACTAAGCAATATTATTTGTAAGTGTACTTAAAAATACACATAAAAAATATTTTTTTTCTCTTTGTTCTGCAATTATTCAGTTGAATATGTAGCAATATTCGGCCGAATATTCGTTACATCCCTACTTTAAATACCTTATGAAGTATTTGCTATAAAGTGTAAAACCAAAAGATTTACTCCGTAAAAGTTTCCATATTTTATTCGTATAACTCAGACATGAGCTGAATGATACTAGAAAATACCTTATAATAAAATCAGCGCGTAAATGAGAAGCTATTGTTAGTTGTATCTGCCTGAAATGCATAAAAATCTTCTAAAAATTAAGTTTCTCCTCCCTTCCCAACCCCTCCTCTTTAAATCTCACCTGTTCAGCGCTCCTTATTTTTTAAAACCTCCTTTTTCTTTCCACTCTTTTTCAGCTTTTATATCATTTTTTATTACGTTTCTTTCTGTCTCCAGCCCCCACCCCTCACTTCTCACCAATGTAAACACCAGCCCGTGTCTCGTCTCGTAAAACCCTTTTCTATGATGCAACGACCTTCCCATTTATTGAGTAAGCACCACCCATCCACCCATCCATCCATCCATTCAACTACACATCCACACATACATACTACTCTCTGGAATTCAGAGATTGTGTGTATGTGCGTGCGTATGTGGTGAGGGGGTGTGTGTGTGTGGGGGGGGGGATTCAGCAAAAGAGGCCACGTGGTTTCTGAAAGAGATTTGTTGAATATTTACAACTTGGCAGTTGCCGTGAGTGTAGATTAAAAGTTCAAGTTGGCTGTTGTTATCTTCGATTATCTTTGATTTAATGCTTTGCGAAATATTTAAAATTAGATTTGACCGAGTAATGTTAGTAATTAATTTCTTTCACTTTTCAAATTTTTCTCTCTGTTACACGGTTACACATATACTTTGTTTTATTAGCAGTTTTTAGTGAACTTCGTGTTTGTTGAAAATTTTCTGTCTACAAAATTATTATTTTTTAAAATTTAATATCAGTTTACTTGATAACATTGAAAAATTTCAACAACCTTAAGACGAAATTAGGCATTAATTTAAATGCGCTTGAGAATCTGTAGAAGTACTATATTTAAAATTTTCTAATTGATTTTCTTTCTGTTTATTTCTTCTGGAGAGGATGAAGATGATATTTGATTCTAAATTTATCCCCCCCAAAGGTTACCTCTACTAATCAGGCAGGAAATTCTTCAGACGTTTGTCTGATTTTCAGACTTTTCCAATGTTTAAAAAATAATAAATGTTTTTAATTTTTCATTAAGGCAAAGTTGTATATAGATTAAGTAAGATAGATTTGTATATAGATTTAATATCAGTAGCAATTACAATATTTATTGAACTTGAAAGTCTTAAGTAGTATTGCTCAAATGTTGTTCGCGCATTCTTTCAGACTTTTTACCTTTTTGTCAAATCTTATCCCTGACTAATAAAGCGTTTATTCAGTAAAATGATCTTGAAGCATTTATTTAAAATTTACATCCTTTAAATTGGGTTTGTATAGTTTATCAAAGCAATAATTAGTTAGGTTTATTATTATTATTATATATATATATATATATATTCTATTCTGCTTCTAAAATACCTGTGGCTGCTTCCCAATATTTTTAAGTTGCTCCCAATTTTACATTCAGAGCAATAAAAATTAAAAACTTTTCAAGTAATCTGTGCAATTAAATTTTTTGATAGAAATCAGTTTTCAGTTAGTATATGGTTGTCAACATTGATTATTATTTAGTTAATTAGGAAAGTTATTTAAAATCTAATCTTTTTACTACTATTTTTGTGCACAAATAATAGTTGTTATTGAAAAGTAATAACATCAAGTTGGGCAAAACTCACAAAAATATATTGTATGTAATTATAATTCATTCTGCTAGCTATTCTCTCTCTCTCTCTCTCTTTCACACAAAAATTAAAAAAAGGTCTTGGTTCCCATATATTTGTACATGCGATTTGTTGTTCTATCTTTACATATGTGATTAGTGTATCCTGCATCTTTTAAAAATTCAGTTGTCTGTTCTTTTGTAAAACTACACTATTTCCACCCCACGGTTAATAACAGTTGATTCCCATTTTAACAGGCTTGGGTTTCAATCAATTGACGTTCACGATTCTAACTTAAAAAATGCTATTGGTCTTTTTAGTGTTACCGATTTTGATTACTTTATATAGTACTACCTTGATATTTAACTAATCAATACGTGATCCGATGAAGTGATACGTGAAATATTTTTCTTTATTTACAATTCAGAATGCAAAAGTTTAATTATCTTCTTGAATAGTAATCCAACGAGCGTCACCGCAACGTTACTGTACTAACGCTTTTACCTCATTTACTTTTTTACTTCGCTTTCTGTAAATGCATGTATTTATCTTCTTTTACCATCTTACCTCTTAAAAATAAACACCGCCACCAACTTGTGTATTCCCCCACCTAACCGGAGAAGAGGAATTTTAAATAAGTCTTCTATTCATACATACCTTTGTTCTAAGCTAACAATTTTTTCATCCACTTGAATTCGGGAAAGAAGCTGTAAGCAGGTGGCTTTTAAACCTCTTTTCCCGCCTCTTAAAGTTGTTTTGAATTTAAATATTTATTTTGATTTTGGAAGCCTTTAATTCTTAACTTTTCTTTTTGCCACAGCAGTACGGAAAGTTGAATTTATGAGTCAAAACAAAGAGGAGGAGCGCTCTAGAATAGCGTTTTTGAATTTTCTTTTTCATGGTAATTAGCTTGAGTCTAAAATTATTTGTGTTTTGCATACGTTTATTAAGTACTGTTGCAGAAGTACAGTTTCGACTCGAAATAAAGAAAAATTATGCTTATCTTACTCGTGTACTAATATGCTGTTCGTTTTCGTTTGTGTTGTAAGTTGTTTGTTTAACATGTTTTACAAATTTTAATGATTTAGAATAAAATTGTGAAAGGCAGCGGCGATGTGATGTGGATGCGGTGAAAATAGAAGAACTCAAAGTTGCTACTGGTCTGGGAAATTGGGTGAAAAACCTGTGTATTTATCAGATTAATGTTTTGAAATGATTCGCTATTTCTGGTTAGTTAGGAAGGTTCACAGAAATTTGGAATGGAGAGTACCAGCTTTAAACAAGAATTTATATGAAATCAAAGTTAGAAAGTACCATCAGTGTGAAGTATACTGGGAGATAATAGCTTAAACATCCATTTATAGTTTTAAATGGAAACGAAGTATTTTATACTTAATTAGTCTTCTATACGTAGTAGAAAAAACATACATTAGATTCAAACAAAAATGAATAATACCAAACATATTGATTATAAAGTACTTTCACATAGTATGCTTTAAAAAAAATAATTGTTTTCAAAGATTATTTGTTAGTTTTCTGAATCTTGAAATAGAATTGATGAAAAATCAGTATGCGCTAAAGAAGTTCTCTCTCTCTTCTATTTATCTATCTGTTTATAAAGACGAAAGATAAATCACCATTATAAAACACTTTGTACACATTTGTCTATTTATGAGCCAAATTTGGTGGTGTATCGACATATATAGGGATTTTCGTCGCAAAACTTGTCATGATTTTGAGCTTAACCACAAAAAACTGTATCTATATTGATATAATTTTCGGGACTAAATAAAAGAACTTTAAATGTCAGTTTCATCTCTTAAAAGAGCTGTTATAAATATATATTTCGCATTGCGCTTGAAATAGATTGTCTCTTACCTCCATAGGTCGTAATGTATTGGAATTGAATTAAGTATTCCTGTTTAAAAAAAAATAAAAAAATACTACGGTTTATATATATATATATATATATATTATAGCTAGAGAGAGAGAGAGAGAGAGCCTGCTAAATCAATTTTGTTTGGTTTGAAACATGCATTCTCACTAAAATACGCTTTAAACTAACTGCCCATAGAGCGTAATGTATTGGAATTCTTTTGGGTACTCCTGTAACAGAATTATAAATGCTCCATATATCATTTTCAATAGGATTACATGGCACATCACATAGCAAAGACATATGTATATGTCGTACATCTATTATGATAAAGAGGCTGAGTTTCTTTGAAAAGGGTAATCACCGGAACTATACCAGTTCCATTTGAAAAATAATTTTTACGCTAGATTGTTTAATGAGGAAGGTTTTAAGAAAGATAAATCAAAATTGATCGTAGGGGGGGGGGGGGTAATTTACATATTTTTACAGAAATTGGCAGGAAGAAACAAAGTACATAGGACAAAAGTAGTAATAATTTTAAACTATATTTTAATGCAATGTCCAATTCAATTGTTGAAAAAAAAAAAAAAAAAAAAAAAAAAAAACCTTCAAGATAGAAACAGGTAAAACAAAATGGTTAGTTTATCGAGTTTTAAAAATTGGTTCCGGATCAAAATTACAGAGGGAGCGTAGCCGGCTAATTTCAGTATTTGGTACTTTGAATTGGTGTTGAGTCTTTGTACTCGATAGTTACGTTCATCAAAAAGAATCATCGGACATTAGTTAAAATAGACTGATGTGTGTTTTAACTGATCATCATTTAATTGAGAGTGAAAACTGCTGTTACGAATAAGTTATGTCGACAACTAAGGGCTAAGATGGACAGCATTTGTAAAATATCCGCATGCAAATGAACTTTTAAAGATGTGTTTTATAAACTTGTTCCTCAGAATCAGTACCATTAAAAAAAAAAAAAAGTTTTTTCAGTTAGATTATGAAGTTTCTTAGCCTTTAATTGCATAGCGGTGAATATCTACATAGTATGTTTAAAACACGTTCACTGCCATGTTAGAGTACGAGCCAAATTTCTTATGTCGAACTTGCATATAAAATATAGTTTTTTATAATAAATGATTCATATTGTGAATAATGAAAATATCGGATATTTCTTTCAAACTGCGTGTTTTTCAAAATATTAATTAGTTATTCATATAATTGATATAGGAAAAATTAAGCTTACACTCGTGAATATCACTTGATCGGTGGAGAACGGGTTTAAAACTCATGCAATTAAGCATTTAATACAACATTAAGACTATAATGTAATTATATTTATATATTTATAAGGGTATTGTTTATATGGGTTTAATATACATTAAGACTTTAATACAAAGTAACTACTTTTGGGAATTGGGATGTGTTTGTTTACCATACCTTATACACATTATTTGCGTAAGCTCTGCTTGTGACTCGCGACCTGTGCTATGGACTCTCCTGATATAATCTATAATCACCATTCAAATTATTTGTCATGCTAAGATTAAATATTTCAAATAGTAAAAGTATTTTATACTTTATATATATATATATATATATAATTTATATATAAAATATAGTATAGTATAGTTTATAAAATAGAAATATATCTCTATATTATAAACGTGTATAAAAACCCAGAAAATGTCCTACTTAAGTAACTGTCCAAGTTATGGGGGTGTTCCAAATTGGAAGATTTCACTGTATTTGAATTCCTGTATGCCGTAATTTGGGAGATTCTAAAAATGTGGGCCACCAAATGTTAACTATTATCCATTTTTCAAATTTTGGAATTTTACTCTTTTTTTTTTTTACATTTTAATATATAAGCCTAGAAAAAATAGAGTATACAAACATAAAAAGACAGCAAGTGTTCTGAAATATTACTAAATAAAACATTTAATTATCAGAACAGGTTACGAATTTTTGACGTATTTCCTCAGTACTTTACAGATTTCTGACATCTTTGATCTGTAGAATAGATTTTGGACATTGCCGATCTTTTGGTTCCTGATTTTGAACATAGGATTTTAAAAATATGTGCAATAAAGAAATACTGGGGGCTAGACATGCATTCAATAGGTTCTATTTAATTGCATTTTGTTAATCAAATGTATAATATTTTGATTTTTCTTTTCTTCCCTTTTTATAAAAGTAATCTTATGTCTTTTGATTAATTGGTTTTCATGAGTCATATTTAAACAAAATATTACCAGCAAAGCGACATTATTTGATTTCAATTATGCATGTTATATGCATTTAAACAAATGTTTTTGATCTCACGTTGACTCATTTTTAGAAGTATCTAACTGGCAGTTAATACGATATAAAATAAGAAAATGAAAAATTAACTGAAATAAATTTATCGCTAGTTGAAGAAATGCTATGTCAATTTATAAAGTAATTTAGTGAGGTTTTACTACTCCTTATAAATCAAACTTTTTAAATAATCATGCCCGGAAATTCGTTACGATCAAACCTGCCGCCATATTTCGACCGCACACATGTGTTTGACATGCTCATCAATGATCATTATTTCAACTAAATGCATTCTATTTCATGAATAAAAACTGTTGAACTGGGGAAATCAGATTCTAATTAATGTCTTTCTTAAATTTTAGGACAGTGGCAACTCTGACAATAAATTGAAAATAAAAGAAATATATGTTTTGATCGTTACGCGATTTGGAAATCGCGGCTTAATAATTTAGAAAAGTACATTCACAGCAGAGAAAATGCAGAAAAACTAGTGAAAATGCTTTAAAACGTTGAAGAAATTATTTTAAAGGCTGACAAATGAGTTGAGATGCTTACATATTATTTTTTTTTAGCTTCCAAAAAGCGTTGTTTCAATTACTACTTTTTGACTAACACAACTGGCAAGAACACGTTATGTGATTTTGTTGTAATTTTTCAATATTTTAAGCATGCCGCTATTGCCATATGTTGACCGAAATAGTAAACAGTTCTCGTTTCTTAACGGAACTAAAATATCTCTGAGAAAGAAAGAAAGCAAAAAATGCATTTTTTGAATCGCCCATTTATGAATTTTAAAAAAGAGAGAACTGCGCTAAAAGCTAAATCAGTATTCTATGACTTAATCATATCTAAGTTGCCCAAATAGTTTTGTTGAGTCTAAATATTTGATTTTATGTATAAACTAGCTGAAGTACTCGTCCTTGACGGTTAGTACTGAATGCAAATTTCCAAAAAGCAAGAACTTTCGTCAGCATTGTAGGAGTACGCAGAATGGGTGTAGTATGTTGCCAAAGTAAAGAAAGCGAAGTTATAATTTTTATGTATTGTTAAAATATTACAGGTTAGAGAGTAACTAAGTAATATCATTTCATTCGCTTTAGTCGTAATTATGGGATGCGCGAACGAATATTTACGCATATTGAAATAATTTTCGCAAAATCTAAAAATCTAATCAATATTTTTGAAAAATTAGAAGCCTAGAATTTAAGTTGAGTGACAACCTATCATCTCGCCTAATTTCGTTTCATTCCCTGCAGTCTTTATTTCGTGATGCTGGAACAAAATTTCAGCATTTTAAAACTATTTTCACAAAATCTCAAAATGTAATAAAAATATTTTAAAAATTCAAAGCCTATAAATCAAGATTCGCAACTACCTATCATATCACTAAATTTCGTATCATTCGTATTAGTCGTTATTACGTGATGTTTGCAGAAATAAAAACGTAGTTTGAGATAATTTTCACAAAATCGCAAAATCTAATAAAAATGTTTAAAAAATGGGACACCTATAGTTTATGTTGAGCAACCATCTATCATGTGACCAAATTTCATATCATTCGCTTTAGTCTTTATTATGTAATGCGTGAACAAAGATTCACTCAGTTTGAAAGGATTTTCGCGAAATCTCAAAATCAAATCAGGATTTTTTTTAAATTCGACGCCTATGTTTTAAGTTGAGTGACCACCTATCTTGACACCCAATTTCATATCATTCGCCTCAATCGTTTTTACGTGATGCTTAAACAAAAAAAGCGTCACGGACAGAATGACAGACAAACTTTTTTTTGAGGGTCGCATCGGATTCCCGGGTGTTTGAAACGGATAGAAATCGCAAAAATTTTGAATTCCAAGAAATGTACAGGCATAAGTCTAATTTTATTTATATAGATATAATCTGTTGTTATCCTGTATAAACCACTATTACGATGTATGAATCCAATACATAAATATTCTCTAGGTAGGTAAATTAACTTTAATTTGCACCCAAATAATGATTAGTTATTATCAATATACTTAAAGATTTCAATACTTTTCATTTTCTTATGTTAATACATTTCAGTTTTATTATTGAGAGCAGCAGAAGTTAATTTTTATGACATCGTTTTTAATATACTTTTATTATTAATAATTTTTCTTATATATTCACAGTAACTTATTATTGTTGTTGTTGTTGTTGTTGTATTTTAACAGATATGAAAGTTTTCAGTCTTTTGACTGAATTCAGTCTTTTCAACATCACTGATTAATTTGAGATTTAGTATTACTTACATTAGTTTAATGAAGTTAGTTATACGGAATACAGTGATATAATGAATATTAGTTAATTTAATTATGAATACATATAAAAGAATAACAGGTAATGTGTTAAATGCATAATTTATTTTATCTGTATGATCTGTAGCAAATTTCAGTCTTTTTAGCTGTTTCGTGCTTTCATGCTTGATTTTAAACAGCTTTTTGAATCAAAATAATGTTTTGGAAAATTTTGAGTAAAATTTATATTATGAAAATCGTAAATGCAATTTTGCTGCAGAAAAATAATTTCACTATTTCAGGGCAGAATTTTCGTGTTTTGACACTTATCGTCAAAAACTATAAGTGTCATGTCAAATAGGGGACCGGTTTCAACCGTCATGTCAAATAGGGGATTTGACATGGCTGTTAAAACCGGATAAAATAATCAACTGTCGAAAACTTACCAACTCTGGGATATAGAACTATAGACATCGGTGCTCATGATTGTGACAGAATGCTATGACTAATTGTTTTATGGTTGTTATTATGGAACATTGAATATGATATGCTCACTAGAAAATTTGAATATCTTGGATAATTTGATGAAAAAAAAATATTAATGAAATATACCATGCGAATGTTATTGTTTAAAAAAAAAGGGGGGGGGTTGACACCTACTTAAACACTTACTACCAACGTGTTTGAAAAGCCATCAAATGTTTTTTCAGTTCATGCTTACTACAGCCTTTTTTTTTTCTTCTTCTTTAATTTTTTTTTCTTCACTTGTTCTTGCCTTTTCCAGTGTAAACAAACATCCCGTGTCTCGTCTCGTAAACCTATTCTCAACGACCTTCCATTTGTTGAGTGAATAGTACATTCATTCATTCATCCATCCATCCATGCTCGCTGCTATGCATCCATTCAAACTACACGCGCATACATACTCTGGAGAAGGGCTGGAGGGGGGGGGATGGGGTGGGGCAGGAAAAGACGGTAGTATCAGTAGCCACGTGGTTTTCTGTAAGAGATTTGTTGTCGATTTATCGCTGCTCTGTCGTCTTTCTGTAGGTCACGTGGGTTATGTTAATTAGCCATGTGGGTTTGTGTATGGTGATGAGGATCTTGGGGGATGTTAGCGGAAATGCTTTTGGAATCAAAAGAAAAGTTAGGTTTCGCTGTAACTTGTAGATTCCGCCCACCCCACCACTCCCTCTGATTTTTTTAAAAATTATTATCTAGAACTTATTATGCTGTACAGATTTTTTAAACGAAATTAATTACTTAATTTAAGTTTATTATAAAGATTCTGTACTGATGTAATTGCATTTCACTAAAACAAAATAAATAACACATTTTACGAATTTCAATTTTTATGGATTTCTGCTTTTTAAAAATTTATATTTAATTATTGACAAGGGAGAGCAAAACTAGTCCTGGATAACTTAAAAGAAATCTTTTGACGATTAGCTCCTAATCAACATCTTTGTAGCTCCTAATTGACGTGCGGCTAAGAAATCTTCGTTGTTTTTTTAATTTTCAAAACTCCTTTCAATCTCTGATTATTTATTTTATTTTGAGTGGAATGAAACGGAGGAAGAGCACTGTTTATGTTAGTTATGTTTTATTTTAAAGTGAAATTAAACATAATTTATTTATCAATTTATTTTAAAAAGCAACAGCATTTGCCTATAAAGTCTACCTAGAACAAAATAAATAAATTAAACATACGCTATTCAACTTCTAATTTAATATCATTTAATTACTTCGTTTTTATTTTTGGAGGGATGGGGAGTGAAGAAAACATTGGAAAGCAAACGTGATAATTATTTTTCATTGACCAGTTTTTCCAACCTTTTACGCCATAAATAAATACTTTATTTATAAAATCAAATGTTATGTAAATATAAATTTTAATACGACATTTGCCACTCCACTTTTTTTTTTCTTTTTTAACAATAAATTATTTTAGACAACTGGCAGCAAAGCCCAGCTGTCCGGTGGTTGGAAAATACTTCTTTGGAGCATAGTTTAATATTAATACTGACTGTGTCGATTCGTCTGGTTATCATTATGTATCAAACATTATTTAAAATTCGTTTGACAATAACTTCTTAGTATGGTTCTAATTTTTCAAAATACATGCTTTTAATAGCTTCTTGCTCTTCTTAAATTAAAGAAATAAAATACTGGTAATGCTTCTCTGTAGTCTCAAAACTTGCCACCCTCGTAATCTTTAAATTTTAAATTATTTATTAACATATTGGCTTGCTTACTTCGCTTAATTAACATTTTGTGTGTGTGAAAAATCTTGTTTACATGAGGATATCTTAGCATTTGAAAAGCTCTGATGTATTTTCCTCCGTCCAAGGAGGGGGGGGGGGAAGAGAAGGGGATTGATTATTAGGTATGTGTCCTCCTGTTTACTATAACAATTCAGAGAAATTATATTTATGAAAATTTAATGCTTGAACATATCTTTAACCGTACATAAACTTTTTTTTTTTTTTTTTTTTTGGCTTTGATGCGAACTCTGTATCTTTAGCCCAACGTCAATTTTTAATGAGATTTGCTTTATTGATAGCCCCTCATGGAAGAATTGGTGTTTAGTTCTTCCTATGTCTAGAATATGCGATAAAAAAAAATAATAATAACGCATGAATTTCTTCCTCTTAATTTAGAAACAATATTCATAAATGTGTGTATTCTGTGACGAATCCAGGATTTGTAGAAAATTGATCATAGTCTAAAGTAAAATTGTGATATGAAAACCTTCTGACTCGCCTAAATGTATCCCTACGAATATCATTTTTAACCTACAGCTATTGATTCTTTTCAAAAGGTCGGGACCCGAAAACGGTGGTGCAGTGGCCGAGAAAAATAAAATATATAACGGACCACTAGAATACAAAAATTGTTATTCTATCTGACCATTAATGTTTTACTTATATTTTTCTGTTGCAAACTTTCCTAATTTAGTTGCATCATATATATATCTGTATTTCGCAATATCATCTATAATCACTGCTGTAGAATCAAGTTTCTATGTTCTGAAGATTTTAAAGTCTCCAATCTTAAATCTTTATTTCTGTCAGCTAGACAATACAACTATCCCACTAAGTTCCTAAAATCTATTATATACAATTCTTGATAATGATGTGTCTAATGTCTTTGTTAATTTACTGGAGGTTGGGTGGGGTTGTGGTTTTAAGGTTGTAATTGGATGGTTGGGTCGGGCGGAGGAAATTTTTCTCATTAAAAAAAAAAAAAAAAAGTAATATGTTTAAAAACAATTTGGATCTGTATATGCATGCATATATATATATATATATATATAATATATATATATATATATATATATATATATATATATATATATATATCTGGAGGGTTAAAAAAAAAAAAAAAAAAAAAAAAAAAACGGGGTTTCTATATTGTGATTATTCTGTCCTAAACATTATTTTTTATTTTTTTCTTATTTAATAGATTAATCTTCTGCCATACAATAACCTATTATACATACTTTGTCAATAATAATAATCATTATATTTTTTAAGCAATGTTATATTTAATTTTGCTATACTATTTATTTTATTCAATCATTTTAATTTATTATCATTCAATATATATTTATTATATTAATATACTTGGATATTCTTAAAATTTAATAATATTACCTTTTAGTATTTGGCAACTCCTGTACTTTCTTCTTTCCACTTTTACACTTTTATTTAGTGGCAACACCATTTTTCACTTTTTACAATTCTTAGCATTGGCAACACATATCACTTGTTCAAATGAGATTTCCATGTGCTCAAGGTCTGGTATGTAAAATTATTATTCCTATTTCTAATTTTTGTTATCTTTTTGATTTCTTCTTTCCTTTATATAGTAGGGTAGGGCCCAGATGTGTGGAGTTAATATCTCTTCTGATATGCCACACAACCGAAACCCTACTATTTGGTTTGCTCTAAATTATAATCCACTGTTTGTGGCCCCTGACGATGGTGACAGTGGTTATAATTTCCGTTCCATTATATTATCACAATAATTCTTGCACTTTATTTGGCTTCAAAATCTGGTTTCTAATTCTTGCTAATAGCTGTTATATTTTTATGCGAGATATGTCTTATTTGTAGTATGTTTTGTGTTTTACTTATTAATTATATATATATATGTATGTGTGTGTGTGTATATATGTATATATATATATACATATATATATATATATGTATGTATATATATATATATATATATATATATATATATATATGTATGTATACAAATTCCCATGCTATCCTCCCAGAAAAAAATATTTCACTAATAGTATCACTATTAATATTTTTTCTCGTTATAGTGTTATCTGACCATTGCTTAATTTACCTTTTATGAAATCTTTTTTTCTTTCGATATTTTAAGATATTCTATTATTATTTACAAAACTGTTCTTAGAAATTTCGAATGGATATTTTAAATATTAGAAGAAAAATGCATAAATTTCAGAATCTATACCACACAAATCGCCAATCGTTCATAAAGTAGATGGTGGATAAAAAAAAGAGGAACAAAATATTAATAATTGAGAGTGCTATGGGTGAAATAGTTTTTTCTGCAGGATAGCATGGCACTTCAATGCCTTGTCTTCGATTTGCGAATATCGCTTTCACTTTATTCGATTGCAATGCGATCGAAAAAGTGGCCAAATCGTTTCAAGATTCTGATTTTATGAGAGGCTAAAGTAACTTTTTCACAGCCTAACAATATACGAATGTATATATTAATTATTCGAAATGTTACTCTAAGGCCGATTTCCAGTTGCGTCTTTTTCCGGACGCAGCGGAGTTTTTTTTTTAATGGTCAAGGCATTGTACAAGGGGGGATACGGTGCAGGGTCGAAGAATTTATTGACTTTTAATGACCACCGACAAAGGATAACGCATGAAACCACAAAAGCACGCCCACCGCTCAGTGGGAGCACTTTTCTCCGCAGTGCGTCTTCAAGATTCTGAAAAATACATTGGGTTCCCATTATAGCGTACTGAAACGCACTTAACTGGACGTCGGCCCTAAGTTTCTCTTTTCAATTTATCGAGCTCAGCTTCGATGCATCCACCTCCAAACCCAATTTGTTTTCCTTTGGATGTGTTTTGCCCAAGGTGAAAAATAATCCAAAGGAAAACAAATTGGGTTTGGAGGCATATGCTCATGGATTATTTTTCTCCTTTATTATCTGAATAGTATGATATAATTTGAATACGCGTTAGAACCCCCTTAAAAAGCCCTCTGCCATATGCAGATAGATACCCCTCGTGTAGGCTTGCCATAGCCCACAAACTGAACTATCTGAAGAGCATCTTGTTTGGTACCGGAAAATGCAGAAGCGGATGACTTTCATTCGCAGTGCGAAAGATATGTTCCGTACTCGTAGACCTTCCTGGATTAAAATGTTCGAAGGGTGATTGATGTCCAGAATAGCGGAACGGTGTACCGTTTCGGCTCTCTTCCCGATAATTACTCTCCACTCAATCGATTTCAATTACCCAACGTTTCCACTTGTCATGGGCTGTCCACATGACACACCCACTTTATCGCCAATGAATAGCTTACTGTTATGGAACTACTATGAGATTACCTCATCCCCCCTTTTTAATCCCACCTGTCGCATGCCGTTCCTTTGTCGGGCCCGTATCCTCATTGCACTGTAGGGTGTCGCCTTTGTACTTTTCCTGGGCATTTATTTTGATAACTGAGAAATGAACCCACAAACATCCTGCCTTTTTTTCTTCTTCTTCTTTTATGTTGGTTGGTTGGCTTGTTCCCTTATTGTGTGGTTGATGTGGTACTACTCTACTGAACTACAAGGTTCATTTTCAAAAGCGCATCGATTCTTCATAAATGAAGCGATATTTATAATAAGTATTAACCAGTTGATGGTTGAGCAATGAGCTTCCATGTAAATTTGATCTAAATATATAGTTTCTGTTAGAAAAACACTGAATTCCTGTTAAGAACTGCTTTCTTGCGATTGATTTAATAGTAATACGGTCCGTACCATTTCATAATGACTGGTACCAATATAATTTTTATGCATTTATTTTTTAAGCCCTCTTTGCACATTATGCAATTAATGCTTTTTAATATTTAGAACAGTAATAAAAAAATCGGAATTCTGTTTACTTTTCCCCATCAATTCTTGTATATACGTATCTATATATGGGTGACATCTTACTCTTACTCTGTTGAGTGAGACAATAAGTAAGAGTAATTACTCACTGGTTGTATTTTATAAATGTGATTCGATATTAATGAGATATCTATAGTAATAAAACACTTGGGACACAGCATAAATTTTGTTAAATATTTATAGCTAGTAAACCGCTGTTCCAATATTTTAAGCTCTTTGTAGAAGTCCTTCGTTCTCCCAATTAGCACCATAATTTATACCAATAATTCCATTAATCTCTTAAAAGAAATATTAAACGTTCTTTTTCATTTTGCTACTTAACAGATTAAGTGTGTTATCATAAAAATGTTTTTTAAGAAAATAAATAGTCTTACATCAAAATTGCTTTAAATATATTTATGAGAAAGAAAGTAATTACAGACCAACCAGACTCGTAATTTTTGGAGTTATATCGCTGTATTGTAGCAAACGTTTTTATTAAGAATTTAATGCTATTTTTCGGCATAAAATGCGAGACTTGATTTTGCTGATTCGTAAAAGAAGTTTTTCCTTCTACTTTCTCTAACAAGCTGCTTATACTCGCGCTTGAGCAAGTGTTTCTCATTACTTAAGTCTATAAATAGGATTTTCAGTGTGAAATACTTATGGTATGGTAGATTTGTGCATCGAAGCATTTTGATTTGTTTTCCGTTTTAAAAGATTTTCGCTTTCTTCATGCGTATGTACATTCCATCTTGTTTTTGTTGTATACATTACAGATGCTTAAAAACACATTTTTGTTATCAAAATGGATGTTGTTCTGCCCTCCCCCCCCTTTCTTTTCTACAATTATCAGAAAAAACCTCAATTGAGAGGAGAAAAAATACAGAATGTAATTTTAACTTGTACGATAAGAAATCTACCATTATCGGAACAAGTTGTTTAGTTTGATTAACTTAGAGATCACCTCTCCCCCGTCCCACTTCGGATTACCCTCTGGTTTCGCTTTCACGTTGCGCTTGTTTTATCAATTGTAGTGTCGAACTAACCCAGCCAAAGTCCATAATTTTCTTGTCTAACGGTTTAATCTTTATGGGACTCATGAGTCACGGACGCCTTAATGACTTGATTTTTTTATATTAAAAACTACTATCTCCTATTTCTTTTTCTTTTCTTTTCGGAATAATTGTGATTATTGTATTAGTAGCGGATGATTTTGTGTGAGGCGTTAATAACAAGTGAATGGTTGCTAATGATTTTTCCTTTTCTGCTTCTCAGGGTGCCCCTATGCCGGATCCTACCTTGAAGCGGCCGTACAGTCAGATGTCGAGTCCGGCGCCCGCGTCTCAAGGGCAGTATCCACCTCAGCAGCAGTACCACCCTTACTCCCAGTCCCAGCAGCCGCAAGGGGCGCCGCCAACAAGACCCATCAATCAGAACTACCCACCGCAACAGGTACGTACTTTGCTCATTGTGGAAATGTTCGCACCTCATTGAATGTCGATGATGGCCAATTTTGATTTCATTTTGCCACTCAGTTCAACCCCCAATCCGTCCGCCCTATTTCGACGAGTTTGCCCCCCCCCCCTTTCCTCCTCCGAACATTGTGAAAACGTAGTATCAGACAACCAATTCATAGCAGCCCTTTTTCCGAAAATGAATGAAGACTCAAAAATAAATTGTATTTGAAATGCTAAACAATGCCGATATAATTCTTGTTGTAGGCCGTCGTTGGGCATATTGCTATTATACATTTATTGCAGTTTTGTCGTAATGACTCCTTTTCATCCAGAGAATCAATTACACAGCGATAGATACCTTAGTTTAGTGTAGTTGTTTTATCTGATCAAGTTTTTTTTTTCTTCTTTTTTTTTAAGATGAGGGGGGTCTCAAGCGGCTCAGGTGCATGCATAATAAAACAAAATTTTACTCCGCCTAAAATGAAGGACTCTCGTATGTAGGATCCTCAGTAGGAGGGTTTTTCAAACTGAGCTTCGTGAAAGACCTCCTTAGCCTCGAATTCACTTAACTCGGACTTGAAAAAGTTGGTTCTTCGTTTTGTATTTTTAATAATACTTCTGAGGTTTGAAACTAAACTAGGGTTTTAAATACTTGTCAGTAGGCAGTGGACTCGCACCACAGCGCGAAGGCGAATGGATATTACTACTCCACCTCAACGCGAGATTTCCCCCTCCCAACTGTATGAAGCACCAACTTTCATTTCTTCATTATTTAATATGGGAAATATTAATGTATAGTTTAGAAACAGTTTAAAACAACCAGAGAGGTGTTCGTAAGTGTTTAAGTTTAAAATAATTGAATAATTGTGCATATGTTCCGAAAAGTCGTATCTAATATACCCTATATTGCAAGCTAAATTTTCTCTTACGCGATGATTCTTGGCACTCATCCCTCGGTCAACACTCCACTAGATTTCATTTTACACAGGATTTATTGGGAAAAAATCAAATCTATTTATCAAATTGTACCTTAGTAGCTATATTGTATCCCTTTCAAATAAAATAGGATTAGATAAAGTGCACCGAAAATATTTATGAATGATTTAATAAAAGTACAAGGAAGTCATGTACGTCTGTTAAATCATACTAAATCCACATCATTTTTTTTTTTTTTAAAGTTAAACGGTTGCGTATACCTATTATGGAAATTTTTCATAAACAGGATTTTTTAAATTTTTGTTACAAATTTAATCTCTCGGAGAAATAATTCAATATGGTCTGAAAAAGTTAAGTGTTTTATTAAAAAATATTTTAAAAATTCAGTTTTGTAACTTTTTATAGCATATCTTACTATTTTTGCAGTTTATATTTTACTTTTTAAGTTTTAAAACCTGCTGCAAAAACAACTTTGTGCAGATATCTCTGTTTACTAAAAAAAAAAAAAAAAAAATCAATTTCTTAAGTAAATGTGGGAAGGGGATAAAATAAATTGGAACATCATACGTGGATTTACACCCACACACATCCTTAAAAAGAGAGAGCTTAAATAAACTTAATTCAAAGTTGCCTTGAAACATTTTACCAAAATTAATTATAAATTTACTGTTAAAGCAATAAACTGTTTAAAATATTCGTAGATTATAATGTGGTGTTGCTTATCAATGGTGTAATGAAAGGCTGTTTTTCTTATCTTATAATTATGCATTAAATTTTTTTTTTCTTAAAATTAGGGGAAGAGATTGTATTTTTGAAATTTTTTGAACGATAGCCATTTCCTACATTGCACATAAAGTATGTGTTACTCTCTAATTCAGTTTACCAATTTTCCCTTTTGAATGCTTATGAAAAATAAATCTGTGCAATTAATTAAATACCTCCTTTTTTCCTTTCTATTCCCCCCCCCTTTTTTTTAAGTGTAAAGTTGCAACGATATCATTAAAAATTTATTGTACTTTATAGCAAAGCCAATCAGAATGCACTGTAAAAACACAGTTGTGTGACTGTCGAAAGCACGTTTTATCCTCTCCCCCCCCCCTGCCCTTTTACTGAAATTCTGAAAAAATAAAAAAAATTACAGATTTTTATTAAAATATTTTAAATGCCGTCAACAGTGTTAATGATTAATGTTGCAATTTTTTTAACAAGAGAATATTTAGAAAATGTGTCAATTCTGCAAAATGACTTAGAGAAATGCTAAAAATAGTTCGCTCCCCTTTACAATTTGCAATGTAAATGAAGATGACGGTGCAAAATTATGCCAATTGTTGATTAAGCCAGCTCTTTTGTGTTTTTTTTTTTTATTAAAAAGAAAGCTCTCAAAGTCTATCTGCTAATAAAATAATTATGAATATTCAAAGTTTTTCATATGAGGGACGAATCTAATAGCACATGAATTTGTATCAGGCTTCTAAAAAGTGCATAAAAAGGTAAGTATTTTGTTTTTTTAACTTTTTTCTTTTTGTAATTTATTTTTAAACCCCTTACTTCTCCACTTTTCTCTTTACTTTTTTTTTTTTTTTTTTTGACCAGACTGCCAAAATAAGCAAGTGAATCTGAATAATTGTTTCATCTTCACCCCCTCCCTCCCTCCCTCTCCATATTTGATGATAAAGGCGAGAGATGAGGTATTTATCGGAATATTCGAATATCTGAATTATCGAAATTAGGATTGGGGGGAAAACCCGAAAAACTTGGATCTTTGTTATGCTAGAAGATAATTTGATGCATTACATGTTTTCTATACCTTATGTTTCCTTAGAAATACTCTGAAATGTATATTCAGTTATGTGACATCACTAGTTAAAGCCTAGTTATTTCTTTCCTTTCGCAGCCCCCCAGCTTACATATTTTTCTTGATCAGTTAATTCCTGTCCCAATACTTTTATTGAATTTTCTTTCTGGTTATTTTCTAAAAATTTATTCGCATGAGTGGCTAAAAGCTTTCGTTAACTGGCAGATCGCTGTAGAAGTGAAACGAAGTTAAAATTCTGTAAATATCGATTTTTCTGGTTCCGCGCAGTTGAATGTAAGCGTCAGAATGAATTCGAGAAAGCTCCTATATTTACTGAGTAGATTAACTAAAAAGCAAAAACGCCATATATTTATTTTGGTAGTTTAGAAAATTTTTACAGTAAATACTGCCTTAAGCGGACATTTCATTAAGACATGAACGTATTATTTATTTAAATACGTTATGGTTCCAGCTTCATGTTTTTATTTACGGACAATTAACCCTAAAATGCATGATTTTTATAAATGATAAAAAAATTTCAGCATGTAGTTTCCTTGAAAAATCGCGAAAATGTTCGAATTTCAAAAATCAAATTCCACTCTATAGCTGTCATAAAACAAAAGGAAGTAATATAGCCTGATTTTACTTTATTTAGTCCTAATACTACTATTTTTTAATAGTTTTCTATTCTTTTTCATGTAGCAATAAGGAGCATTCAAAAATTTGTTCAGTGAACTGGATGCAGACACAGTGAAATCATGTTTGTTTGCTCAAAATAATGTTGTCATACACTTTTAAAAACTAAAAATTATTTCCTGATGCTCTTATATTTATATTAAATGCATATTTAAACAGAAACTGCAAAATTTTCTTTTTATTATGGAAAAATAAGTGTAATCAATTGGTTACAGTATGCACTAAAGGGTTAACTTTAAATAAAATGTGTGTGTGTTCCCTTTTGATTCCGATTTCGACAAGTTCTACTATATAAGGATCTGTTCTCTTTCATCTGAACGAAGCTTATTTCAAAATGAAATTTTGTATTAAGTGCCACTTTAATTACTTTATTATTATTATTATTTTCTGAGTTCTAATTTAAATTCTGTATATAGTGATCAGTATATACCCACTTACGCGCTGGCGCAAGAGACAGCAAGAAAAACGTGCATAAACAAAAAGCTACACGAAGGGGCTTAAGAGTGAAAGATCAGTACATTGAAATACATCATATTCTTAATTTATATGTATATGTATAATAAAAAAATGTAAATGAGATATATTTCAAAATTCTTTTTTAAAAATAAATTACACTGCCTTTGATGAACACAATGGAAATGGTTACATACCCGAAGTATATTTTACTTCTATTCTATTATTACTTTCTCACAAAATAATTAAAAATCGAAAATTGGCAAAAATGGTAAATTTTTTTACAATAAGCAATACTTGTCCTAAGTTGAAAATTTTACTTTTTGAACTTAGAACATTTTTTTTTTTTCGGCGCGCAAAAGTGAGAGGTGCTGTCTTAGTACAGCGCATAAATGAATGAGAATTATCATTGTTTTCTCATGTCCTCAGCCGGGAAAAACGTGCATAAAAAGAGAGCAAGTATTAGTGAGTGATCACTGTACTCTTATATTATAACGGCTGCATCGAATAATATGACCTCATGTCCATCCTCCGATGCTGATTACAAGCCGTTGCGAAACCAAAATCTAGGTTAGTTGAACTATAGACCAAACATTCGTTTTTTAAACCGCCTTTCCTGTCCCTAATGGAGTCTGCTTGTTTAAACCTGTAATTTCTGGATTTTGACTTACAAATGCAGTTTTATTCATTGTTTTCAATGCATGCTCAATGGTTATATCCTCTCAAATGCTCGATTTAGAAATCAAACCTGCAATTTATTTATTTTTTTAACAGCTTCCCATTTGCTCTCTGCTGACTTACTGTTCATTTGGGGAAGTAGATTTGTATGTGTCGCGATTAAAATGGCTCAGATCCCAGATTAGTTAGAATTTTCGGATTAAAAGAATGACTTTCGGCTGCTTTAAAATTATGAATTCATTCTCTTGCTTGTTCTGGTGTTTCCCCGGCAAATTGATGCTTTTTGAAAAGTTTCTACTCTTTTTCTACAAGAGCGTGTCAACGCTGACACAGAAATTTAAAAGTTGTGACTATAATTTTCATAGGCTACAAAATTTCTTTTTTACTTTCAGTTCGATTTTATACGGACTCTGAATACTATAGTTATTTTATTCAGTACGTAGGATTAGTTTCTGTCACTTCTTTAATTTGACTATAAAATAGTGGAAAAGTAAAAAGTTACTTTTTCTGACATTGATAAATTGTAGTTCAAATATATCAATGTCACAAATTTGCTTTTTATTAGCTGAGGCATGTATGTCATATTTAAATTAGAAATAGAACCAGTAGCTCAATGGTTCATGCGAATTTCAAAAATTCTGAAGGTCAGAAAAGAGCTATGGCAACATTTATAGTATTAATAAATTTTTGTTTAATTTATCTCATGTACATTATTTTAGTACGTATAATTTTACCTTGAAACTTCAACAAACGCAATAGTGTCATTCATTCACGTTATATTTATTTTAATTGTTTAATTTATTTCAATTTTTTTAATCCCCCTTTTTTTCCCACACACAAAATTTATTAATTTTGCAGTGGGTTTTCTACTAATTTTAGAAATTGTTTGCAGTTCGCGGAAAATCGTGTGACGGAAAATATTTTCTGAGTTTAAACGGTTCCGACATAGGCAAAGTTTAATGCATTCTTTTTAGAAGAAAACAATTGTATCCCTTTTGTTAATGCTTATTGTTTTAAAAT